>VWYK01050138.1:701-12037 GCA_013399775.1 Semnornis frantzii | reverse complement strand
CCCCGCCTGATTTTTCACTCTTGTTTTCCCTCCTAAACACATCTTTGACCCTTTTTTCCCCCTCATAAACAACATTTTAATGTCTTTCCCCTCTAAAACCCCCAGTTTTCCCAGCATGAATGGTATTTTGACACCTTTTTTGCATTCTAAGCCCCATTTTCATGACTTCCCCACTGATCACCATTTAGACCCTTTTTCGCCTCACAAACCCATTTTTGACATCCTTTTCCCTCTAAACCTCATATTAATGTCCTTTACTCCCCTCCTAAACACTTGTTTCACACTTTTCCCCCCATAAATGACACTTCAGCACCCCTTTCCCCTTCAAACTCATATTTTAACACCTCTTTTCCCTTCAAAATCTCCCTCTGATGTTTTCTTTTCATTCTCAACCCCCATTTTAACACTTTTTCCCCCCCTCACAAATCCTATTTTGACAGATGGGTTTTTTCCTCAAGAATTATTATAAAATATGATGAGAAATTCATGGTTGGTCATTATTTCCCAGCCAGATTCTGCCTCCTGTGTGGATGAGGGAGGGGACTCTGCCCCTCTGCTCAGACCCCACCTGCTGCACTGCCTCCAGTTCTGGATCCCCCAGCACAGGAGGGATGTGGAGCTGCTGGGGAGAGTCCAGAGGAGGCCATGAAGATGATCAGAGGGCTGCAGAACCTCCCCTATGGGGACAGGCTGGGAGAGTTGAGGCTGGGCAGCCTGGAGAGAAGGTACTAGGCAGACCTCAGAGCAGCCTTCCAGTACCTGAAGTGGACTACAAGAAAGCCAGGAAGGGACTTTCTACAAGGCCTTGTAGTGCTAGGATGAGAAGGAATGGATTGAAGCTTGAGGAGGGCAGATTTAGACTAGAGATTAGGACAAAGATCTTTCCAGTGAGAGTGGTGAGACACTGGCACAGGTTGCCCAGGGAGGCTGTGGATGCCTCCTCCCTGGAGGCGCTCAAGGCCAGGTTCAATGAGACCTTGAGCAGCCTGGCCTGATGGGAGGTGTCCCTGCCAATGGCAGGGGTTCGGAACTAGATGATCTTGAAGGTCCCTTCCAGCCTAAAGCAATTTATGAACCTAAGTTTTCCTGTAGTTTCCTTTGGGCTGGTAACACTGCAGAGCTTTTGCCTTCAGCAGAGAGCTCAGGATAGTTTATTTGCTCCTCTCACTGGCTGCAGACGGTCACCAAAGCAGCACTGCTGGCTCCTGATATATTTTGTGCCTTTGTGAAACTTCGCCTCCCTGGAGCAACATGAAGTGCATCAAAATGCCAAGTTTCACTATGAGGTAAGTGGTTTGGAAGGACAACTGAAACAGAACCCTAAAGGCTCTCAGTCTGAACAAAGAAATAAGGAGCCTGAGTGTATTCTCTGTCATTTCTTGGTTTTTAAGGGCTGAATTGTGGTCTTTGAGTTCCTGAGAGATGGCAACTCCATGCAAGGTGCTACCATGCTCCTGTTTTTTACCTCTTTTACTTGGCAGCTTTGGTATCTTTCCTGGTTGAGCCACAGTGCAGCCAATGGCTTTGAAGCCCTTTCCTAAGCCTCATTCCACTGCCTTGGGTGTGTCTGCTCTCCTTGTCTTTGGGTCTCCTTCCTGGGTTAATCCCCTGCCCTTGGCCTCCGTGGCAAAATGGCCTGAAAGTACAAATCTATTAAGGAAGGCAGGGCCCTCTTCCTTAACAATTTAGGAGCATCTTTGAGTGCTGAAGCCCTTGGCACAGAGGGGTGGACTTGGCAGGCATAAGCCCAGCCCCTCAGCCACTGGCGCTATGATAGCTTCTGGAGGCAGCACACGGCCAACAGTACAGCTCCTGAGCATGCAAGGTAAGAGTTACAGGGCAGGGGCACATGAGGCCATCCCTGCACTGCTGAGTACCAGCCACCGTGTTTAGGGTGATGGTTATCCCTGCAGTGCTGCAAAAAAAAAGGGAGGGTGAGGACAGACTGGGCTGCAAGGACAAAGACAGAGGAAAAGTCCTGGAAGTGAGATATAAAAGAGGAAGGGAAGATTGCTGAGAGATCAAGATGTAAAATGGGTAAAGACAAAACAAAACAAAAAGAAACCAAGAAGAACCAGAATTTGATATGTGGTCAGGCTGTTCTGGGATGATGCTTGCCCTGCTAGACATTTCTCTTGGTTAGGTGGTGTCTCCTCTGGGCNTGCCCGAGTATGAGTGCATCTCCTTTCCACGCTGATCTCTGCCCTTCAGCTTCTCATCGTGTACCTTGAGTGGCGCCCAGTACCAGCACATACCAAAATACAAATCCCATGGTTTGGGCAACCCTTTTCCCTTCTGAACAGCTTAATAACCACTTAAACATCCTGTTTGAAGCAGTAAGAACATGCACTTTCCAGCCCTTCTTGTAACCATGGGGGCAGCTGGCTGCTGAGACCTGGCTCCTTGCACCCTATATCGCCCCAACAGGAATCCCTTTGCTTTAGACATGATTTGAAGCCCTTCTTCGTGTATCGTTTTGGGGTGTGTGCCAGTGTCTGGCCATCCTCAGGCCTTTGTGCCTTTGTGCCTTTGTGCCTTTGTGCTGTTACCTGCAGGGATAAAGTGCCAGATGGTCATTTGGCCAGGTGAGATATCTGCTGCAGAAGCTTGACTTACAGAAGAGGTTGCAGTTGTGAAGTCTCTTCAGAGTTTTCAGCAGGAAATCAGGATAGTGTGGTAGCAAATGCACAAAGCTTTTGGTTTCTGTGGCTTTCACACTGTGAAAGGTCCCTCCACACCCCTTGGTGTAGGGCTGGCCCTAGCCTTGCTGCTAACCCAGAAAATTGGACTTTAGATGAGGCCTACATCTGGCAAAGGGGGGAGATGCCCAAGTATAATTAGTGTGAAATTAGCTGCACCTTGGAGAAAGAATTTGAGCCTGCCTTAGTGTGTGATAAACCTCCCCCCCACACACACACACTTTAAAACATGCCAGGCATGTTTGTGCTTTGCTTTTGTGTCGTAAAAAAAAAAAAAATAAAGACACAGTTTCTTATGGTGTGGCAAAGCATGCAGGGACTCCAAGTGCAGTTTCTGGCATCCAGGCCTGGCTTAGCCTTATTGCTGGCTGACTGAGCACTGACCAAGGGCAAGCTGGTGTCTGCATAAATACCACATAAAGTCACAAAGCCCCTCTGAGTGCTCACAGCCTGTTTTGCACAGCTGCTTGCCCAGCTGTGAGTAGAGATTTATCAAAGAAAATCACTGCTTGAGGCCTTGGAGCAACTGTCCAAAGCTGCAAGGGTGTTGTAATGCCTCAATGATCCTCTGCCCGATTGAAGTCTTTCTGAAGCTGCAAGGAGTATTAAGTGAGTAAAAGCAGCCTGGATCCTTTTGTGGCACATCTTATGCAGTGCTAGAGAGCAAAGGACCAGCACTGCTGCAAGGAGCAGCTCCTCTGGGACCGTCCCGATGTGCTGCCTGCTGGCTGTGGCTCCTCATCCAACTGCACACGGGCAGGGGTCAAGCTCAGTGCTGTGGCCATGCAGCCCATGGCTGTTTGCTTGTGGAGCCCGTGGGTGGGCATCCACAAGGTTTGTCATTGCTGTGCAGGTTCTGCATCATCAGAGTGAGCAAACATGGGTGGCCCAGGACTTGCAGCAGCCAGAAGGACTTGACAAAGATGAGAATGTTCCTGTGAGGAAGGAGAAGCAGGCCTAGCCTAAGGACCTTGTGGTGCCCTCTGCTACAAGCTGAACTGCTTTTTCCCCAGCCTGGCAGCCTGATACCAAGGCATGAAACGCATTTGCCTGTTGTGAATGGAGAGGTAAGATAGGAATGCTCCAGCACCTCGCTGGGCAGAGGTGGTGCTGCTGGCACAGTGACAGAGGCAGACTCAAAGGAAACCCACTGCAGCTTTCCATATTGCTAGCAGCCCTAAGAGCATCACAGACTTGGGGGCCACCACTGGTCAGGTCTTGATATGTTGGACCACCAAACCCAATTGTCTTTCTTTTCCTAAGAGCTATTATTAACTGATTGGTTTAGCAAAAGCTTAGCATCATTAGCTATGAGGAGAGACTTGGCAAGTTGTCTTGCAGCCTCTAGGGGTATGTGCCCTCCGTCCTCATCTGTGCCAGTACAAACTTCCCCTCCTGGAAGTGTTCAAGAGCAGGGTGGATGGAGCCTTGAGCAACCTGGTCTAGTGGAAAGTGTCCCTGTCCACATCAGGTCCCTTCCAACTCAAACCAATCTGTGGTTCTATGAAACTCTTTCCAACTACAGGGGCCCACTGATGAGCAAATCCCTTTGCCATTTGTGCAACTGGTTCCTGTAAGGACATTCCCTTCTAACATCTGTGTATGCTGGCAAGAGCAGGAATGGAATCCCAACCTCTCCCAGCCTTGCTGTTTCTCTGATTAGCAAGGTAAGCCCCCTCATCTGACATCCTGCATGAGTCAGCAGAGCCCACACAGCCTTCCTAAGCTGTTGGGGCCTGCATGATTTTAGAAGAAAACTGACTAGTATGTGAGATGAGAAACTTGTCTGTCTTGGCACAGACTACTTTCAATTCTTTGTTCTAAATTGTCATGGTTTTAAAGAGCTGACAGAGTGAAGCTCTCAGATGAATTGGAGAAAAAACAGAATTGTATTTGCAGAGAGTGTTACAGATAGAAATTACAAAGCAGATACAGAATCCATAAGTGAACCCCCTGAATTTTCCCCCAACCCAAAACTAAATCTATCATCCCCAGTGCTCCAATCCTCTCCCTGCCCATGCCTCTGCCATCCAAGAGGCCTAAGCACAGCCTCTGGAGGCCCCAAACCAGGCCTATCCTTACATGTTTGTCCCAATAACGCAGCTCCTGCACAACACAAGGCTGGAGGGGGAGGAAAGGAGAACGAGTTGCCCTTGCTGTGAGTTTATGAAGAGATAGCAGAATTATGGGATTGAATAACAATCTTCAAGTCCCTAGAGGACATTTTTTTAACCCTATAGTTCCCTACCTGGGACATTAATTTACTGTGCTTCTGTGCAGGTGTAACACAAGGCCAGCACACCAGTATGCTGTGTTTCTAACCTTAATCTTCCTGCATCAAGGGCACATAGGGATGTGCTCAGCTTAGCTGACTCCCTTCCTTGGTTCCCACTGACTCTCTTCCTCGGTTCCCACATAGAGAGATGCAACTTTGAGAAAGTTTGCTTAGACAGCAGAATGCCTACGCAAAGAATATGAGCACTAAGTCAGCCAATCAGCATAACTAATCATATGTAATAGTGACACATGCTTGAGAGCTGTAACCCTATAAAAGAGCTGTATCTGTAACCAATAAATGGATTGACTTAGCATCATATTGATGTCTGCTGTCATTCCCATCCCTGCATGAGGAGCTGAAGTAAAGATCCTGGCACTAAGCCAGCTTTTAATTTAATTCCTGTCTTGCTGAAGTGGGATAAGCACAGAGCCTGCCTGTCTGTGGCATTCTGGGGACCCTGCCAACCTCTTAGAGCCCTTTTCCCTCAGCTCCCCATTTTGCGCTTGACTTCAGGGGCTAGCTTGGAGCCCTCAGTGCTGCTGAAGCAGTCCCCGCTGCAGGTCTGGTGTTAGTGGGAAGCTGAGGAGCGTGGGATGCCTGCATAATCTGCCATGACTGTAGGCATGATGCCTGGGCAAGGTCACAGTATAATTTGGTTTCCTAAGCCTGTGCCTCTGAACGCATCCCAGGGCTCCAGGTGCTATTTAATGCTCCCAAGCTGCACGGCGTTAGGTGGAACTGCTGGGTTGCTATTTGCTCCACCCAGTTTCCCCTGATGAAACAGAAAGACTGCTTGTGGTGGTTAGGGCTCAGTCATAAACAGCCTGGCCTATTTGCCTCTCTAACCAGGAGCACGTGCCAAGGGAAGCAGGCTCTCATGGCTTCTCTGCTGGGAGGGAGGCTGCAGCCATGGGACAGTTGGCGTGGCAGCAGTAAGCCACCATTTACTGGCTGCCATGAAAACAGGCTCTGCCTTCTACATCCTGGCCAAACGATGGGCACCAGCTAATGCATGCCTCAGAACTACTCCAAGGAAAAGGACCAGGAGTCACAAAGGCTCTCTTCTGTTAAATGTTATTCATTTGTTATAACTTGCTGCAAGTCGGCAGAGGGGGAGGGATGCAGGGGGGATAAACTGTGCTTAGCACCCATGGGCATAGCATCTGCTTCATGGTGCTCACATTCAGGCAGACCTACAAATGTAGGAGATGCTGATGGATGTCAAAGAAGCTCCCCTGGTCTCAGGATGAACGTGGTGATATTTTTAAATGTTGCAGCTATTGAGCTGGGCACATGCAGCACGGGATGGCTGAGAGATGGAGCTGCCTGGGATGTTCCGTGGGGCCAGCCCGTGCTGTATTTCTCCAAGCACTTTGGGATGAAGAGCTGCATGGTACCAGTGCCAGCTCCCGGGCCCTGTCCCATCTCCATGGGGCACAGAAACCGTGCTGAGCTCCAGGTGGACACTGGCTGGTGGCACTGCTGTGAGCCATGGGCATGAGAGCCAGGCTGTGGTGCAGTTTGGCCCTGTTGAGCTGGCACTACCTGTGTGCCAAGCATGCACCTTCAGTCTTTGGTTTTTCACAGCGTTTACAGAAAACTGGATTACTAAATTCATGGGATGGGGACCAGCAGCTGCCATCTCCTGTCTCCTGCAAAATGAGTTTCTCCAGTGGGGAAATAAGGTCCCCCGCCTGGGCTGATGTGGGTGAGAAGCCTCTTAACTAGACTTGCTTTCTCGAAACCTCATTCACTCTCACCTAAAATGCCTCCAGGGAGGAGGCAGCCACAACCTCCATGGGCAGCCTGTTCCAGAGTCTCCCCATCCTTGTACTGAAGAACTTCGTCCTCAGCTCCAGTCTAACCCTGCTCTCCAACTTCAAACCATTTCCCCTTGTCCTCTAGACACCCTTGGGAAAAGTTCCTCTGCAGCCTTCCTGCAGGATCACTTCAGGTATTGGAAGGCAGCTCTAAGGTCCTCCTGGAGCCTTCTTTTCTCCAGGCTGCAAACCCCCAGCTCCCTCAGCCTATCCTCATAGCAGAGATGCTCCGGCCCTCAGATCATCCTTGTAGCACTCCTGCTGCTGGAAACACCAGAACTGGACACAATTTTCAAGGGATCCCCACTTTGCAACTCTTCAGTTTCCACCGAGTGTCCTGCTGCAGCACCTCTGAGCTGCTGAGCCCTCACTGTCTGTAGAAGCAGCGGTTTTTGTCCCCAGGCTTCAGCTATACATACATTTAACTAATTAGAGAAGCTGGGGAGGGTGTTGATCTTCCAAAATTTGTCCACACAGACACTTCCCAGCACCTATCCCAAAGGAATCCAAACCTGCTGCCAAACTACTTTGCTCAGTTTTGTGACCTGCCTGAAGGTGGAGGAAGCACAGACTGTAAAACCACTGGAGCCAGCATTGGTGGAGGCAGCTATGAAAGGCATCTCATTGAAATGCAAACGGGAGGAGGTGCGGAGCCTTTTGCAAGTGCTCCAATTAGATAATTGTTTCCTCTGAATTAACGCAGTTCTGCATTTTGATAAGCTCCTGAGTTGTGACTCTTCGACTAGTATCAAAGTATCCGAGTCTGGATGACTGTTCTTATTTCTGGCTTCCTAACTCTAGGCAGAGCTGAAAGGGCTGATGTGAAAAATCATCCCAGCTGGTTTGATGTAGCCACCACGCTCCAAGCCAAGCAAAGGCAGTATCAGTTTTTCCTTAGCACATGTTAAACTGGTCTTGGCAAGAAGCTGTCCCAGAGCCAGCTTGCCTTGCCTAGTTACAGGATGCTTTACTGCTCAGACACATGCTCACTTTAGGGGAACACATCAGACAAATGTCTTATTCTTGCCTTTTAAGCAGTGGAGAAGGGATTTTTTTTTCCTTGGTGTGCAATTATGATTTCATACAATTACAGAATGGCTCAGGCTGGAATGGACCTCAGAGCTCCAACCTCCCCACCATGGGCAGGGACACCTCTCAATTAGACTTGGCTGCCCGATGGCCTCATCCAACCTGGCCTTGAACATCTTCAAGGAGGGGCATCCGCAACCATTCTGGGCAACCTGTTCTAGAGTCTCACCACCCTCAGACTGAAGAATTTCTTCCCAAGTTCCAGTCTACTCTATTTGCCTTAGGCCTTTTTTCTATTGCAGTTCTGGGAACTCCTTTTTGAGAGCAGAAGCTTCCAGAAGCTAGTGGTGGCGATGGCTGAGGGGACACGTGTGTGCCAGTCCTGCTCATCCCAACAAGAAGTTATAAGCATGAAAGTCACTGCAGCAATCCCATGGGGACCTGCATTAACATCAGCAGCCGAGGAAAGCTGGCAGACCAGGGGCTGCTGCTGCAATTAGGAAAACAAAGTCAGTCAACACCTGGAACCCCCTCAAATCCTCACGGAGTGGACAAGCCCCTAACTGCAGAATATAATACACAGGGACCAGTCTTCCCTTCACTGAAGGCTGATAGTACCTCAGCCCTTGCAGTAAGCCTGTGTTGTGATAGAGCTTAGGGGGACAAGTTTGTGCTGCTGGCCAGATAGAAGGTGAAGGCACAGTTCGTCACAGACCTTGTGCAGCCAGGGACATCTCCAAATCCATTTTCAGCTTTCAAAGCAGATGGAGAGGTTTGTTCCTGTGAGATGTCTCTCAAGCTGAAGAAAAGCCAGTGGATTTACCTCAAACAGTGTTTGTGTATCTGCTGTTGGCTACATTCAGATTTTTGGCTCCCCAAGGAAAATCTGGAATTATCCTGTGGAGGGGCTTGGGATTTACAGGGTGTGTTCTGTCACATGGCCACTGCTCTCCCGGGACAGAAAAGCCTCCAGCAGGGCACAGCACTGGTTGCCCTGGTTCTCATGGCCTGACCCCAGGTGAGAAGCAGGCTTTACAGGACTTGGGGGCCCACCACATTTTTCCATGGGGCAGCAACTGCCACATGCTGTGTTTTGAGCACCGAGTTGAGAGGATTACTGAGAGGCAGCAGCACTGTGCGGGGAGCCTTCCTCCGCCGTGCCACACAGGGCTTTAGGGATGGGACTCCTGAGGCAGCTGCAGAACAGGCATCAGCAACTGGGCTTGCATCAGTCCCTAATGCTTCCTCCAACTGCCACCTCTGCAGAGCCACTGAGGTTAGCAGGATCAGACTGGAGCTGTGCCCTCCAAGCGCTGGGTGGAGGTGGGACAGGGCTGGGATGTCAAATACCTCCTTGGACCTCCTGTCAGTGAGTTTGCAGAAAACACCAAGTGAGGTGGCAGTGTTGATTTGAATGAGGGCAGAGAGGCTCTGCAGAGGGACTTGGATAGGCTAAACCAATGGGCCAACATTAATGGGATGAGTTTCAACAAGGCCAAATGCCAGGTCCTGCACTTGGGTCACAACAACCCCAAGCAGTGCTCCAGGCTTGGGGCAGTGTGGCTGGAGAGCTGCTGGCAGAAAGGGATCTGGGGGCTGTAATAAACAGGAGCTGAATATGAGCCAGCAGTGTGCCCAGGTGGCCAAGAAAACCAATGGCATCCTGAGTGGGATTAAAAATGTTGTTGCCAGCAGGAGTAGGGAGGTGATTGTCCCCTTGGATTCTGCTTGAGTGTTGTGTTTAGTTTGGGGCACTGCAGTACAAGAGGGATGTGGAGGTGCTGGAGCAGGTCCAGAGGAGGGCAATGAAGTTGGGGAAGGGCCTGGAGAATAAATCTTATAAGGAGCGACTGAGGGAGCTGGGGATGGTTAGTGTGAGGAAGAGGAGGCTGAGGGGAGACCTCATTGCTGTCTACAGCTACCTGAAGGGGCATTGTGAGGAGGCTGCTGCTGAGCTCTGCTCACAAGTATTTGGAGATGGAACATGGGGGAATGGCCTCAAGCTGAGACTGGGGAGGTTTAGATTGGACATTAGGAAAAAGTCACACAGAGACCACAGAGAGAGTGGTCAGGGACTGGAATGAGCTGCCCAGGGAGGTGGTGGAGTCACCCACCCTGGCTGTGTTTAAGGGTCATTTGGATGTGGTGCTTAGGGATATGATTTAAGGTGAAACTTTTTGAGTAGGGTTCTAGGTTGGACTTGGTGATCCCAAGGGGCTTTGCCAACCTGCATGTTTCTTTTATTCTGTGATTCTGCTCCCCAGCTGTGGTCTGGTCCTGCAGGGACAAGAGATCCCTTGCAAGAAAACAGTGGCACTCCTCAGTGAGGGTTTCCATATTTAAATGACAGCCTCACAATTCACTAACCAAGGCCTTATCAAGTGACCAGGGCTGTCACTTGATCCCTTCCCAGCCATTTCATCCTTTAATTCAGGTTAATACCCCAAAGCAGCCCTGTGCTTATCCCCATTACGCAACCACACGTCAGGCCACCCTGCTAGGACGTGTTCCAGGGCCAAGGTCCCTTATTATAGCATCAGCTTGCTCAAAACTGTTAAGTTCCTGATGCTGTTTGCATCATCTTGATCTATTTTATGAACCAAGGGAAGATGACTTCTCAAGCCTCAAAGGTGTAGAGATCTCTGAGTCAGGGCCACATTTTATTTACCCTGGTTTAAGACTGTGGCTGTAGTTTATGCTAATTCTTCTTTTTCTGTCTTTCCTCAGGTGTGCTCTTTAGCTGTTTTTTGTTCAATGTCCAGCATTTTATGAAGAGATTGTAAGAGGTCAGCAATGCATGGACTGTTGACTGTCTGAAATCCTCAGACTTTTAAAAATTCAGCCTGCTTCCTCCCTCTCCTCTTCCCCCACCCTCCAGCTGCTGACATGCACCTATGGCTTGACAGCCTCCTTCTCACAAGGTAAAGCCTCAAATCCCTGTGTGGGTTTTAGGGGGGGAGGAGGAGGTGTGGAAGGGATTTTGTCTCCCAGGCAGCATGCTCCATCTCTTTCCCCTTTCAAACTCATAGCTATTCTTTGGGCAGCAAGCCCCAAGGACCTTCTGCTAGGAGACCCTTTCTTTGCATTAGAGGTGCATGGAAGAAAAACAGAGCCCAGGAGCTGACAAGGTGGGTTGGTGCCATAGGTGAAAACTTTACCTGGAGTATAATTTGCAGAGCAGGGGAGCTCCTCAGAGCTTGTTCTGCTCCTTGCAGAGCAGGGAAAAGCTGTGCTTTTCCAGTGTGCAGGCTCCTCAGTGTTCACTCACACCCACCTGGATGGCAGCAACTTAGGTGAGGATGTTTGTACACAAGGATGTTCATGGTCTACAGTTTACATTAAAGGTGCTGAGTCACAATATGTGAGAGTAAAAACATTTTCCTTTGCACTTCAGGGAGGCTTTGCCTCTGTATTTTGAGAAGCACAACAGGTGCTCTGTCCAATTTGTGCCCTTGCTCTCAGACCTCTCTTTCAATCTGCAAACCCTTACTTTTTTTTTTCTTCCCTCTC
>VWYK01050136.1:41427-52103 GCA_013399775.1 Semnornis frantzii | reverse complement strand
TTTTTCTTGATATCTCTGCATCTTATCAATAATTGATTTGTTTGAATGAGTCATGGCAGGAATTCAACACTACATCTCCCTAAGCAACCACCTCCACATCTGTCCTGCCATGTGGGTGTCATCTCCCTTGCATGTGCTGTGCCACTGGCCAGTGGTCTTTTTGAGGCACTTATGCTGACTACATTGGTAAATAAAGGGTTCACTGATACTTTCCATGAGGTTGGACTGTTCCTAGAATTGTAACAATCCTCCTTCAGCATCTCTGTCCATCAGATAGTGTATCTAGGCAGCATTAAACTGGGAAGAGATTAACTGAGGTGGTTTGAACGATTTACCTGGGAGCCAGGAAGAATGCTACACAGGGCCAAATTGTGCCAAAGTGTAGTTTGAGTGGAAAGAGGAGGCAAAAATTATTTTTCTTCTCTTCACTGATTTGGCACACAGTGACCCAGAACAAGTGTGTCACTGTGGTCCAGCCAGATACAGAAATTGTTCTCTCTGAGCATCCTTGCAAGCAAAAATGTCAGGAAGAGCAGTGGTGGGCTCATGGTTCCCCAGTACCAGTGGTGGCTCTGTAGGCACAGTTCTCATCAGTGGACTTAGTGTTTCTGGGTATTTTAGATTATGTATTAGCCTAATTTATCAGCTGCAATATATGACTAGAGGCTGAAATGAGAGATTTGAACACTGAGCAGCCTTCAGTGAGCAAAATCTGGACAAAAAGGCTATGTCTGTGACAAAAGTTTGCTACAGAATTTTGTTCTAGTTGGCACTGACCAATGCTGCTTCTTTCCTAGTTTAACAAGTATAAGAAGTGCGCTTCCAACTTAGTGGAAATAAGTACAGTAAAAGCAACGAATCCTCTCAGTCAAAATCAGAGGACTGGCTGTACTATGAAAGTTTTGTAAAGCAGCTAAGTTTTCTTAGCTAAGATAGGCTGTGGGTGATTGCATCACTGTTTACTATAAAGTGACATTTTCTGGTTTATTCAAGGTAGACAACTCAGTGTAAGACACTTGAAATCAGAACAGCCACCCTGGCTGGCAAGGAAAGTACTGACCTAAATTCTCCTCTACAGGTCATGGTTGGATTTGCACAAGCATAATAGCAAGCAGAATCCACCTCACTCCTGTTTAAATCTCCACAGAGTCCTCCTGACTCTGATGTACTTCCTAGCTCTAATGAGAGACCCCAGGCCCATTGGGCTCGGCTACTGAGGCAGCAAAGCATAGAATAAGCACTGGGGAGTGTGAATGGAGCATTCAAGGATTTATTGGAAGGAAGAGTGAGTTGCTATCTTTGGTGACTGGAGACTGTGTCTGAAAGAAGAGAGCAGGTGTGTGTCTTTCTCCTGCCCTACCGTTTGCTCTCTTCTGCTTTTTAGGCCTCATATTGATAGGACAAAGAGCAGTGGTTTTAAACTAGAGCAGGATAGATTTAGATTGGACATAGTTCTTTACTGTACAGGTGGTGAGATACTGGAACAGGTTGCCCAGAGAAATTGTGCACGCCTCGTCCCCGGAAGCATTTACGACCAGGCTGGATGAGGTTTTGAGCAACTAGTCTAGTGGGAGGTATTCCTCCTCATGGCAGGGGGGTTGGAACTAGATGATCTGTAAGGTCCCTTCCAACTCAAGCCATTCTATGATTCTATAATGAATTTGCTTTTCCTATTGATAAAAAACACTGATACATTAAAAATGTAATAAATAGAAAGTTACATGGGAAAGCGATGAAGCACCTACCTAAGCTGTTTGGCTCTGAACATCCCTTTGTACACGTGTAAAACAGATCTTAACAAGACTCCCAAGGCTGAAGATTGATACTCCTTAATGATTTGGCATGGCTCTTCTCTGGTCTTTCACAACCCCTCACCTAATACTATTGGAAAAGCTATTTGTGGAGTAGAGTCAACCATCACACTGAAGGATATCTCACCTTTATTCTTTCTAATCTGCTGTTGTCTGGGTGCCTTCCATTGTATCACAGCTCCCATTGCTAGGCATTATAGTTAGGAAAACTATTTTTTTTTTCTTTAATTAAAAAAAAAAAGTGGAGAAGAAAGAGCAAGGGTGTAAAAAAGGACTTGTGAGCCTATGGGGAAGTTAATTAACATCGCTGGAGGGACAACAATAAAGTACTTAGCAGGGCTATAGCAAACCTTACAAGACATGAAAAAGTCAAAATATTATTGACGTATTCAATTATTTTCAGTTGTGGGGGTTTTGTTTTCTCTGACTTCTGAAAATAATAAAACCCTTAAAAGTTGCACTTTGGCTTGGCTGACCTGGCGCTCTCGCAGCAGCACAGTGTGTTACCCTGGGAGGGAGCTGAGCTGGAGCCAGCGCGGGGCGAGGAGCGCTGAGAAAGCAGTACATGGAGTCCCTCAGGAGGGGAGCAGCTCATATCCATCTCTAGGGGCTCTTCCTGCCTGGCCTGTATTATTTATTTTACTATTATTAGCATTTCTGAGACACCAATCACTATGGTAACAGGGTACCCATAATAGCTTTGCATTTACGCGGTTCTGTTCTCCGACAGTTTCTTGGTACTCCGCAGCTGCTAATTACTTTCACCCCATGTGCTTGACCTGTTGCACTCTCTAGGTTATCAAACCTGAGGACTTCTTACAGTTGGGAAGACTGAGGTGCAGAGGGTTTTAGGGTTGAGTCTTTATGTCTCTCCTCACTCCTGGACCTGCCTCTCCACAGTAAACTTCCATTTCAACTTCTTTCCCTTGCTTCCTAGAGGCACGTTGCAATAGGGACTAAAACAACCCCCTGGAGGCTTCATCTTTCTCTTTAAATTGCATCCATCACTTGCTTTCTGCTTGCTGAGCCTCTGAGACCCAGAGCCAGCAAAGGCTTTGGCTGAATGATCTTGATGCAAATACTTCTTACAGCTTTTCAAGAGCACATTTTGCATCCAGCCTTGCATAGAGAGACATTGTGAACATCCTGACTGATGCCAAGGGTAAGGAAGGACTATGAGAGGACCTCAGCAGCCGTACAGCTCAGCTGTGCCCCCTGTCAGTATCAGAGATGCAACCAGGCTTGGCTAGATGGTGTTCAGCAATCGGAGACATTTGCTAAGGGACAACTGCTAGGATACAGAGGAGCCTGCTGGCAAGTTAACTGAGTCCACCTCTGAGGAGAAATCCTGGCACAGCAAGATTGCAGGGCAGCAGTCTCCTCCCCGTGTTTTGCTTCAGTTTTCAAGAGCAGTCAGGACTCTGTGGTTTCAGTCGCCCACTGGCTCAATCGTGTCAGTTTTAATCCTTTTAATATTTCTCTCTTTCAAATCATCTTAGCTCGGGGGCCACATGGAGGCTGAATGGCAGGCAGCCTGGAAGCTCTGGGGGTGTGGAGGGGAAAGGTACAGTCTGCAGCAGTGCCACTCCGCGCATCGCGGGAGGAATGATGGTTGATTTGCACATCTATCTATAACATATGTGTGGCTAATAAAATCAACGGAGTTTGTCATAATCAGTCTGTACTCTCCAGTGAGAGAATTATGTCTGAGCATTTGGAAATCTCATGCACAGGCAGTTAGTGAGGGAATATGCTGCGAAGATGAGGTTGCTTCTGCACAGCAGTGGATGCCCACGCTGAAACGCAGTGCTCGCTTCCGTGCTGCAGTGTGCATCCTTAAATGGGGCACAGGTATCAGCTGCAGGCACCTGCTGTCACATGTCTGCATTTACATGCAAACAGTTTTGCATTAGGATAGTATATTTCCAGTGCAACTGAAATTAATTCCAGAAATATTCCATTGAGCAGCTCAGGCCCCTAATCTGGGTGACAAAGAGAAAGCCTCCAAGAAGGCCTACACAATAAAACAAGAAAAAGTGGTCTCGAGTTGCACCAAGAGAGGTTTCATAGAATGGTAGGGTTGGAAGGGACCTCAAGGATCATCCAGTTCCAACCACCTCCCACTAGTATAGCTCACCCAAGGCCTCATCCAACCTGACCTTGAACACCTCCAGGGAGGGAGCAGCCACAACCTCCCTGGGCAACCTGTGCCAGTGTCTCACCATCCTCAGTGTAAAGAACTTCCTCCTCCAGTCTAAATCTCCCCTCTGCCAATTTAAACCCATTGCACCTTGTCCTGTCATTGCAAGACCTTGTAAATAATCCCTCCCCAGCCTTCCTGTAGGCCCCCTTCAGATACTGGAAGGCTACTACAAGGTCTCCTGGAAACCTTCTCCTCTCCAGGCTGAAAAGCCCCAAGTCCTGTAGCCTGTCCTCATAGGAGAGCTGCTGCAGCCCTCTAGACATCTTTGTGGCTCTCCTCACCCGCTCCAACAGTTCCATGTCCTTCCTGTGCTGGGGAAGGTTTAAGTTGGATGTTAGGAAAAATCTGTTCACAGAAAGGGTTATAAAACATTGAAACAGGCTGCCCAGGGAAGTGATTGAGTCACCATCCTTGGAGGTACTTGAAAGATGTGTAGATGTGTTGCTGAGGGACATGGTTTAGCGGTGAACTGGCAGTGCTGGGTTAATGGTTGGATTAAATGTTCTTAAAGGTCTTTCCCAACCAAAATGATTCTACAACCAACATAAATGACACCATTCTGACTTCCTACTAAACACTGATCCAGCAGTGTGCCTGGCACCGCCTGTGCCCTAGGGTTGACTCTCTGAAAGGTGCAAGCCCTTGCAGCTCTCCTCAGCTGGTTCTATCAAGAGGACATTGTGCCTGCCCGGTGCTGGGTTGCCCCACTATTTCCACCCACTGCCTCCATGCTTTATAAAGTCCAGCACCCAAAAAATGCAGGGGGTGGAATGAACTGAACCTCAGATCTGCCAGCCCTTCAAGGGCTGAAACATGAGCCAGGAGCGCATTCTGTAAAGTTAGGGCTTTGTGGAAAACCATACAGTGGCATTTTGTAATACCTTTACTTAGCATCCTACTTGGTGGTTATTTTTTCTTTTCAGCTGTTGTGATGAAGAGTTGGTAAAACCCATGTTCTGTTGCTGGATCAAATGTAATCAGCTGATGGCTGTCAGGTTCCCCAGGAAAAAATGGACAAATAATGCTGTGATGACAAATTCTGATCACATTCATTTTATAAGGTGAGATAGTTGACGTTTCCCATGTGATGGATTGAAAAACAGTACTCAAGAGAGATTCATTGTTGGTAATGGGCTTAAACAAAATTGGTTTTGCATCCAAAATGTAATCTGAATACCTGTGAACACAGGAAGGCAGATGAACACAAGTCATTTGGGCATCCAATTCCTTTGCATATGCATGTAAACGCCTCTTTTGGAAATACTGAGGTGGGCAACCTTTAGCAGGTTGTTGAAAATAAACTGGTGAGACACTGCAAGTGGTGAAACTTGGTGAGACGCTGAAACAGGTTGCCCAGGGAGGTTGTGGCTGCTCCCTCCCTGGAGGTGTTCAAGGCCAGGTTGGACGAGGCCTTGAGTGAACTGTGCTAGTGGGAGGGGTCCCTGCCTATGGCAGAGGGTTGGAACTAGATGATCCTTGAGGTCCCATCCAATTTTACCATTCTATGAAAATACAGACTCAGATTTTTCAAGCTGATGTCTTGGTTTGTTACAAGTCTGGAAAATGACTATTTCTGACTCTGCCAGCTCTGTGTCCCCCTCCTCTCCATAGCCCTGTCAGTGCTGTGACTTAGTAAAACTCTTGGAGCAGCAGCTGATCCTGCTCCTTTAAGTTCAGAAAGCATGCAAACCAAGCAAACCTCTTCTGCAACTTCTCTGTCTCTCTGGGATGGATATAGCCATTCCTGCTCTACATTTTGAGAGACTTTTGGTGCCTGACCCAAAAACAGAGAGATTATTTTTGAGGATTTCAGATGAAGCCCACATCCCTGTAAGAAAGCAGCACTGAACTGCCATTTAAAAGTGAGTCCAAGTCTTTTATTGTTTTAGATCCAACGATAATAAAGACAAATGCATTGGATTAATAATGCTCCTACCTTGAAATTTAATTTAAAATCCTTTGTAATGTAATCACATTTGGGTGTGCCATTACCCAGATGGAGAGAAATTTGTTTTGCTGAGAAATTACTTTAGCATAAGAATGACTTGAGTTTATTAACAGGGAAAAAAAAAAACCATGACTCCCCTCCCCAACCACTCCCCATGCATTCCAAAAATAAGAAACTCATTTCAACATGGACATTACTGGTTAAAAAATAATTACACATAATGAAATGTCATATTTCACACATACTCCCTGCAAACCACGCTTCTTTAGCCTTCCCCAAAACACTGCAGGGTGTAACCAGCTCTTTCTTCCTCCTTCATGAAAAGAATATTTCACAATGGAATTGTGTGATGACAAAAAAATAAAAAAATGCTGCTGGAAAAGCATCACTACCCAGAGAGACATAAGGAATTGCCACAGGCCACTGCATATAATCCCACACAATATTAAGTAGTCATTGTATCTCTTTCCAAAGCTTCATCCTCCTTTTTGTGACCTACAGTCTCAATGAGAGTTGTTACAGAAACAGGGAGCCCATGGAACAGCAAATTTGGGAACCGTGTCACTTGATGAGAAAAAAAAAATGTTTGGCTTCCAATGTTTGTTGTTTTCTTTTTACTGTATCTTTCAGCTGCTGTCACTAAAATTGTTAGCTAACATTAGAAGAGGGTTTTGTCAGTTACCTTGGGGATGAGTGTAAGATACTGGGCTGTTAAAAGCACACCACAAAAAAAGAGTTCACGATGTGAATGCTGCAGGAAGAACTTCCTTAGATGAGTGTTTGCAGGGCTGGGCACCTGTCAGGTGAGGAGGGTTACAGGAGGGCTTCCACTGTGGGCACAGCTCTAACTTGTTGCAATTAGATCTTCACATAGCAGGGAGACGCTTTCCACCATAAAAGTTTATCCTCATTTCAAAGCGGATTTCAGCAAAGGTTCTGGTGCTGACAGTTTCACTCCAGGAGCGCTCGCAAAGCGCCGACGCAATACCCACATGTGCACAGTGTGTGCAGCCCACGCTGTGCACTGAGGCCTCTTTTTGGGTTATTTCTTCTAGCAGGGCTTTGGTGGGGTGGGTGCTTACCTCGTTAAATATATTTAGGATGTCTACCTCACACTGCATGAAACTGAATCTGTGATTCTGTGAGTCGTTCAGAGTAATTCTGTGCCTGGGAACGAGGCTATTCCGTGTACGCATTAATGTTAATTCATTTCTAATTAACTATTTCCTAGCATGGGCAATGCTGCATATCTCTGGAGATGGTTATTGTAGTTCCATGAGCTTAGATTTGGTTGGATAAAATTATTTTATTCCTACTTTGTTCCTTTAAAAATATATGTAGAAAGATTAGCCTGCAATACTGCTAAGAAAGGAAACTGCTAGAGATTATCTATGATTATCACAACTGCAGTAGACTGGGATAATGGTGCTGAGTTAAAGTTCCTGTGGCAAGATTTTTGCAGATTCCAGGGATTTTTGAGCATAGCAAAAGGAGAACCAAAGATGTTTCAGTTTTCTTTACTTGTTAAATCTCCATGCTGAACTAAATAGATAGCAAGAATAAAAAGAAGCAAGGAAGCAGGCGAGGAGCTGATTTGAAATGACAAGAATGAGATAAAGACAGGAAAACAAATTTGAAAAACAAAATGTTTTAATTCTTTTTCTCAAATGAAGAAGCTATGTGGGGGTAAAGAATGCTCTTTTAAACACTGACATTTTAAAAACCCTCTCAGTTTAATGCCCCAGCCTACTCCTGTCTATAATTAACAGCACCCAGTGATTGCACTTATTAACCCCGGTAACACTTTGTTGAAAAGTGTATTTTGTAAAATTGCAATCTGTGTTTTATTGCTGTGCTTTGCTGGATGTTTGGGCAAGGTTATACAGCCACCCATAACCCACTCCATCCTCAAATCCAGGCGTGCTTTAGAGTCAGAGCTTTGAAAACCAGCTAAATTTACACCCTGCTTGCTCTGGAAATAAATCTGCTCATTTAGATGAGGTCTCATTTGAAATGGCTTAGCCCAATAATTAATCATTTCGTTCTCTTTATATATTTGTGGGTATTTGAAAGAAGTTTGATTAGTTACCAGTGATTACACTTCCCAACACCCTGCAAAGGAAATAATAAAATAAAACCCATCAGACTTTTGGAAAGGATTGCCGGGAGTGAATTTGGGCTGAATTTAATAGCAACTTACTAACCGGCAATTATTTGTCTGCCTGCAACAGGAACTCCATAATGAAAGAGGTTATCATCCAGGAGCTATACCAAGTTTGTTTTTAAACCCTGTGATGAGGAGATACTATGCTCTGAACGGAGCAGTGATGGCTTTCATGTTCCTCCAGATTGCACGAGCACACGTACTCACTGACCCACCTTCTGTCCGGCCCCACAGCATGCTCAGCCTCCTCCTGCT
Source organism: Semnornis frantzii (assembly GCA_013399775.1). Classification (NCBI taxonomy): domain Eukaryota; kingdom Metazoa; phylum Chordata; class Aves; order Piciformes; family Ramphastidae; genus Semnornis; species Semnornis frantzii. The sequence continues at coordinate 43,722 of VWYK01050136.1, read as the reverse complement.
CAGTCATTTGGGCTTGTTCAGTAAATACAAGAAAACAGACAAGCTTCTCATTGCAGATCTGTTGCTTCTAGGGGCAGTAAATTATTTTAAAGCATTCCGAGGTTCAGGTCTGGAGATGTTTGCCTTATCTTGAGGGTTTTGGCTTGCGAGGAGTTGTAGAAGGGAGAAGATCTTGTTGGTCTGAGTAGGTGTCCTGCGTCTAATGGTGCCCATCATTTCTTATCTATATTGTGGTCATAGTGGATGAATGTCAGAGTTCAACATACCCGTGCTGTTTAACCTGATGCTATTATCACAGTGACCTTAACCAGCTAGGCAGTTCACAGAGTAGGTACTAAACAGAGCATGAGATGAATTTAATGGATTACTAGGGAGTATGTTATTGCAAGGAGAAGCACCTGTGGAGCAACATATTTACCGCAGTTCCACTGAATGAGCATGTTGAAAGTGAATTGGCACAGCCTTCTGCTTTATGAAAGGAAGTATTTTGTCATTCTTCATGCTTTCATTAAGAGGATTTAAGGCAGAGGATGCTGAAATGGTTCTGTGTTGGCATCAAAAAAAAATCACAGATTAATAGCGAGGCTCGAAAATAGTAAAGCATCTGATTTTTGCTTTTTCATCAACAAGCCTAATAAACCAGGATGAAACTATTAACATACAAATAGACAACCTTCTGATTAAAACAGCAGCAGCCAGCCCAGCCTGAAAAAGACCTCTTCATGCAGAATGCAATTATGATGGCGAATGTTGTCCGATTCACTTCCATTTACAACAAACCTAGAAAATCAGAATGTAACCAAGCATAATCCTGCAGGAAGCACTGATGTTATTTAAAAACTAAGATGCTCCTGACTTTAATGAAAACAGTTGGCATTTTAGAAGCCACCAAACCTACTACCAGGTTTTACTCCTTTGAATTTCTACTGTAGACATATAAATAAGGAAAAGTAAGCTCTGGGGATAAAGTATTGTGGGAAACTTCCCCAGTTAAAGGCTGAAATTAGCCTAGATTTCACCACTACAGTATCCTTACTTTCCTCTTCTGCATCTCCCCCAAGCTGTGGGAAGAATATAATCACTGACTTAACTATCACTGAGTAATCAATCTCCTGATGATGATACTCTAGTGGAAAAAAGTGTCCTGATTTTTAAAGTCAAGCCTTGACAACTGACACCCCTAACCTATTTCAGCTTTTCCAGAAGAGAAGGTTTTTTATCATGAAATGAATCACTGGCACAGGAGAATTTTCCCTCATTTCCTGTTTACAGGGGCTGGGCATTCCTTGCCTAAACTATCACAAAAGCCTGTCCAGAAGCTTGCTTGTTCCTCTGAGCAGAGGGGTTTTCCAGTAACACAGTACTGCCTAATGTCAGTTTATGCAAGTGGACTGTGACAGAAAGCTCTACTGGGTTTCTTCTTGCCTCCATTCAGAATGGGTGTAAATAGCTGCCCAAATCCTTCCTTGTTCAGGCAAATGCAGACTCACCTGTATTTTAAAGTATGTGTATAAATACAGTTGATTTCTGAAGTGAATGCATGCATAAGAAGGGATTTATTTTTTAACGTGTCTGGAGCATCAATGCGCTCTGCTCCTTCTGGAGGAAGGACTCAAGAGGATTTTACCAGGTAGAGGCAGGAGTACCTATAGGATTATGCAAATGAAACCATTTCATTTCACCTGAAAAACAGCTCCCTTTTAAAAAAAAAAGTCTTAGTAGTAGTAACTCTGAAATGTTGATAGTCTTTGGTATCTTGATTTTGATATTGCAACAAGTATGGATGTAAGGAGTCAGTGAGCTCATCATCCAGTTTGCTTTTAATTTCATTAAACGTATCTCAAGTATTCCTTTCTAGTAGGATATAAAACTGGTAACTCCCTGTGTGTATAGATGGTCCAAAACCTGATCATCATATATTATGAAAGAGTTTAGATTTGGAACCTAACCTAATTAGACAGCTAAAGATGCCTCCAAATGTGCAGATGCTCTCTCGTGCTCCAAAATAGTTGCATCACCTATCAATCAAGTGGACAGATGATGCAGACAGGAGACTGAGGCTTTTCATTTGTGAGTAATATTAATTGTGGGTGTAAAATGAAAGATATCATAAGTGATGAAGATACCACTCAGTACTTGGATGAAATGCTTTCTAAAGTGAGCTCCAAAATGAAGAGTTATAAACAAGACATTTTTATAAGTGAATAAAATTTCAGCTCTAAACTGCCCATTTTATATTCTTGAAGAAAATAGGGAGAGGTGCCCATTGATTATTGCTCTCCTTGATTTTGAAGA
>VWYK01050136.1:30544-41290 GCA_013399775.1 Semnornis frantzii | reverse complement strand
CCTTACCATTCTATGATTTTAGTTCTCAGGCACTGTGTTCTGGCTCACTGTTCATTAGTCTGGAGTGATGGGGCTGGGAGAGCAGCATTCAGACCTCAGTTCAATGTGGAAGGCAAATAAATTATGCAATTATCTGATAGTCACAGAGTAGCATCGTACAGAAACAAATGATGCCAAATCAAGAGCACATGTTCTTTTTAAGAGGATTAGGAACTTAAGTGACATGCAGCTAAATGTCAGCTATTTGCAAAGAAGTGGGGAATTTGAAAAAAAAAAAAAAACAACCTTTTTGAAGGTTCTAGTGAATATAGTAATTGTAAAAACACTTGCCAGGATTTTTCTGAGGTTACTGTCAAGAAGTCTGAAATTCAGAGAGAAATGTCTCTCTTCCTGACAATCCTTTCTGAATGAGATCCCTGATTGCCTTTCACTAGGGTCTGGTCATTTGCTTGTTGAAGACTGAACAGCACAACCAATCATTTCAAACAGTGCTTGACTCATTGAGTTTTCAGATGTTTCAGGATTTTATAAATCATGTTTAAAAGGTATTTTATTTCTAGAATTTTTTTTTTTTTATTTAGAAGGATTAAAATTCCAGACCATCTCAGAAATATTTTTTGCTTTCTTCCCTCTCTGCGTTTATGGCATTTGATGCCCTGTGTTTGCGCTGCCTTGACAAAAGACTTTTCTATTTGCCCTGTCTAGATACTGCACAGAGCCCTTCACCTCATGTCTGTCACCGAGCTCTACATGTGCTTGCTAAGCCTCCACTATCACAAAAGGGTGGAGACTGGGTAGCAGTTTTCTCTGGAAAAGAGACAGCCGATCATGCCAAGTCGCATAGAAGCATTGGCAATAGCTTCTTGGGGAGAGATTGAGATGGCTTTAGACAGGAGCCAACACCCATTCTGCAGACGAAAAAGGTTCATCCTACCATCTAACTCCTTAGCGTCTTCTGCAGCAGCCACTTCTCTGGGAAAACGCCTACTGCTGCATGTCTGAGGCCAAAGGAAACCCTCTGACTTGCTCTGATTTCTAAATGCAGAGTACCCACCCTGCCTGTGCTTGTGCTCTCTTTGAATTGCAGTTTTTGCCTACATAAAATACTAAGAGTTAAACATAAGAATATGAGTGAAACAGGTTTCTCGATCCTCGTCTTATTCTTTCTAGGGTTTTTGTAGTGGTGTCTTGTCTCATTTGTCCCAGTGTCAGCCTCATCATCATCTTGTATCATCTGGCAGTTCAGTGTCCCATCTGCAGGCAGCAGGAGACTAGTGGAGCTCTCAGCTGCTCTGGTTGGTGTGGGAGGGAAGAGAGGGAGCCTGCGATCAGTACGTGCGCTGCTAGTTCAGGCAAAATGGACTCTGCATACACAGATGATGTAATTTTGGCTAAATTGAGGCCCAAAGGAATCACTGTTTTCATATGGTTTTGTCTCATGTGTGTATTTTTAGACTGGCTGTAGTTTGGATGCTAGCTCGTGTAAGTCCTGTCCTCTGAATGGTTTGGGTATTGGTGCTGAGGCAGGGTCATACGAACCTGTTTATTCAGTTAACTCTCTCAGCTGAAGTTGAAGCAACTTGCAGAGGGCTGCAACACCTGGAACATGTGGCCAGGATGAGGCAATTCCCAAATCATCTCAAATGTTATTGACAGGGAAATAGTCAGTGTTAAAGCTTTTGTATAGAAAACACTAAGGATCCCCATAACTGTCATTAAAATACATTTTAAGAGTGAAAAAGGCCAAGAGAGTATTTCCAAATATACATTTCCAAATAGATATTCTAGGATTGCCAGAAATTTTTGGCAGCCAAGGAGACAGCAGTATCAGCCATTTAGATAACTGAGCAGGAAACAAGTGCTGCAAGCTTTGGAAAGCCCATGGAGTGTAAAACTGAGGATCAGAAGGCAGAGGTAAGGGAAGGGCACTTTGTGGGCTTTATTGTGTCCCGAGGCTCCGCATCCGATTTTCTCCGCTAAAGGAACACACCATGTTGGAATTCTGCAATAAGCAGGATATTGTGTAGGTCCTTTTCCTACAAAGTATTATCAAGGTTGATTTTTTTGGTTGTTGTTGTTTTGCTTTTAATTGAGGGCAGCAAGAAAGTTCAGAGCACCTTATACAGATGTTACAGCGACACACAAGAACAAGATAAGGTGCTTCCTACCACAGGAAGGCTATTTTAACAGTTGGGTTTTAAGCTGATACTTACACAGGAAGGAAAGTCAAAGGCAACAATAATTAATGTCATCATTAAGGCCCAGATTTTCAAAGAAATGTAGGGAGATTGGGAGCTCAGTTGTTTCAGCTTTTCAGAGGACCTTAGCATAAGGCAGGGTTTGAAAGACAGTGAGCACCAAAATCTGGGGCGATTGTTTACCCTGGTTCTCACACAAGGAATCTGTGTTCTGTTCAAGTATATGGACTGCAGATGGGGAAGAGTGTTAACAAAAGGGAGGGCAAACTCACAGGCCTCGCCATCTTCCCTCATTAGTGGTTCTCAGCAGAACATGCTGAGCCTTGTGACTTTTTATTTATCATTAAAATAATTTTTGTTATTTGCTGAATGGTTAAAATTTCTTTTCCTGATAATTTGGGGAGGTAGCTGTTTATCATACAGAGTAATAAACAAAAGCAGTGAAAGTCTTTTCAAATGGGTTGGTAGAGCTATGCTTCATGAGTTTATTTGCATCGTCAGTAGAATCTAAACTAATTTAATTCATGGTAGGGAGTGCGTGTTAATGACTTCAGTGGGCAGTTAAAGGTGGTGCACACCTCCCTTATGCAGTGCTTCTGATCTACAAAGCAGGTCAATAGATCAAAACCACACAATCTCTCATGGGTGGTAAGGGCCCTGTGTGAACTGGATTCATGGTGGCCACGTCACTCTCCCCTAGATGCTTCTGTACATCATGGAAACTATAGGTATGTTTGCTACCACGCAGTCTGAAGGCTGAGTTAGCTGCAGAAATGACCTATATCCACCCCCCAGCAGAATGAGGTGCCACTGGGAGAGGAAGGGAGGGAGCTCTGTTGTCAGCTGAACGGTGTTTATGCCTTCTCAATTTTTCTCCCTTGCAAGCTTGTTCTGACTTCAACAACTCTCTGGCTTTCAGAGGCTTGAAAAACTGGATAAAGGAAGTGAAAGAAAAGGTATTTCAAGGAATGAAATTAAGAATTGTAAAGATCTTCAAATAACTAGTGTTTTCAAACTGGGTTAAAGCAGACTTAGAGTAATCTGACATGATGTAATCCTAGTGAAGTTGCAGGAAAGCAGAAATTAAGTATTTATTTGGGGGTATTACAGTGTCTAGTATGAGATATTGTTAAGTACTGTCAGTAACTCATTATATATTTATTTTAAAAAAATAAGAACTTTAAAGAAAAAAAGAAATTTCAGATTAGGATGTGGTTGCTGTACATGCATTATATATGCTTCTCCTTCTGTTCCACTAATGGATCCTGACTGCCAGAACAGCGAAACGAACCATTGAAATTAGCGGAACTAAGACCCAGATCTATTAAAACTTTTCATTTGCCTGCAGTGTGGAATTTCAGACAGATCTCTGCTTTCTGTGAAGCATTTCCAGAGTATCACAGCTATGCTGTGAAATGAGTTTTCTGTCAGACAGAACAAGCGTGGTGGTGGGAGCCATTGCTTCCTAGTGGCCAGGCAGCAAGGAAGCGGAAAACAAAGGAGGAAGCATCTCTAGTGCTTTGTCATTAATGCTGGTGGCAAGCTGGGGAACTACTGGGGAAAGAAACATCACTAGAAGGGCTGAGATGAATGAAGGGGCTGTCATCAGCATGGAAATGTCACCTTAATTATACCAGGTTCCAAAAGGAACTAAATCAAGGCAGATGCACTGTACTGAAAGCTGGAACTTAAGAAGAACAGGCCATCCATTTAGGCTTCAGTATCAAGGAGGAGAATCTCAAGTGTGGTTCCCTGACTTCATCAGAAGTCAGTACTGGAAAATAATGCCTCTTTCAGTCATAGAATGGTAAGGTTGGAAGGGACCTCAAAGATCAGCTAGTTCCAACCCCCTGCCATAGGCAGGGACACCTCCCACTAGTACAGCTCACTCAAGGCCTCATCCAACCTGGCCTTGAACACCTCCAGGGAGGAAGTAGCCACAACCTCCCTGGGCAACCTGTGCCAGTGTCTCACCACCCTCACTGCAAACAACTTCCTCCTAACATCCAGTCTAAATCTCCCCTCTGCCAGTTCAAACCCATTGCCCCTTGTCCTGTCATTGCAAGACCTTGTCAATAGTCCCTCCCCAGCCTTCCTTTAGCCCCCTTCAGATACTGGAAGGCTACTCTAAGGTCTCCTCAAAGCCTTCTCTTCTCCAGGCTGCAGAGCCCCAACTCTCTCATCCTGTCCTCATAGCAGAGCTGCTGCAGCCCTCTGAGCATCTTGATAGCTTCCTCTGGACCTGCTCCAACACTTCAATGTCCTTCCTGTGCTGGGGGCTCCAGATAGGGCCTGATGAGAGCAAAGTTGCAGAATCCCCTCCCTTGCCCTGCTGGCCGCACTGCTCTTGCTTCAGCCCAGGACTTGGTTGCTGTCTGGGTTACATGCGCACAATGCAGTCCTTGGGCTTCACTCATTCCATCTGCTCACACACTGAGCAGCTGGAAACTTCTGCATAGATATCAACAAATTTATTTGCTATGTCAATTACCCTGTTAAAGGGGGAAAATATTGATGAAAATAACATTATAATGTAGGATTATCGAGGACCTGATCTTTAGTACAGAGCACTTACCAGGAAACCCTGCAGTATTAAGTTATGCTTCATTTTTAATGCTGCCCAAGCATGTTCTGTTTTTGCCAAAATAATGGAAGCTTGAGCCTTTGCTGGGAATTTCCTTTCTTCTGTGGCTTTAAGTTATATCCTTCAATTTTTATATATTTTTTTCCTTTTATTTTTTTTGGTAATGGGAAGATGTAGTGCCTGGAAAATCTGAGGCACTGAAGGAACCCAAAAAAATGTATATGTAGGAGAAGGTCTGGGTTTCTTCAGAGTCCTGGTCAGACTCTGGAAAACAGAACCAAACCTCAGAACCAAAAATGCCTTCATGATTTTTCAACATTTCTATTAATGCCGAGTCCCAGGGTCTGGTTTACATTGGGAAACCTTGACTCCTGGCTCCAAAGGGTTCAATTAGTCAAAATGGTTGGCAGATGGAAAAAATAATGAAGTTCCATCCAGTGTTTTGTACAACAAAAATAGACTCAAGACACAATGGCCTTACCTTGAACTTCGTAGGCCAGCGTCACATAATGATAAAGAGGGAGTCAGCTTTTGAAAGCTGGATTATCTACCGGCACACGGACAGAGTGTCAAACTGGGCTGCAAGAGGCAGCAGGATGCACCAGGCTGAACCTGTGATTATTAATTTAATGATTTTTTTTTTTTTTTTTTTAGCCCAGATTAAAGATGCAAACTCGGGCAATGAGGAATAACTTAACGTGGGTATTATGAGATTACCGAAACCTCACAGTCGTAGTACTAACAGTAATGATCTGTTATATGAAGAAATGCTGAAATCTGTGGAAATGTGAAAAACATTATTCTTAGAAATCCTGCTCCCAAATGCTTTGTCTTTCCTGAAAGCGACAGCGCAGCAGACAGACAACACTTTTGACAAACAGAATCACAGAAATATCCAGGTTGGTAAAGCCCCTCAGGATCACCAAGTCCAACCTATAACCTTACTCTTCAGGATTCACCTTAAACCACAGCACCACATCCAAACGACCCTTAAACACACCCAGGGTGGGTGGCTCCACCACTTCCCTCCACAGCCCATTCCAGTCCCTGACCACTCTCTCTGTGAAAAGCTTTTTCCTAATGTCCAATCTAAACCTCCCCAGTCTCAGCTTGAGGCCATTCCCTCTTATTCTGTTTCCAATTACCTTTTGTTTTTATGCTTAAATACAGACTTAGATGCCCAACTTTAAGAACTAGAGTTTGAAAATACAGTTTTGGAGCAGAAACATAACCTGTGCCCTAACTTGACATCAGAATTATTTCTGCTCCAACTGTCCCATTATATAGATGGAGTAGAGAGTTAATACCTGACATTGTGCAACTGATTCTTCTAAATAAGGAATATATTCACAAAAAAACAGGAGAGGCATGTAGGGAAAATTTGCAAATTGGAAAGTAGGACTTACTACGCAAGTGATTTATTGCAAAATAAGGTCTAGTGAAAATTTCATGGCCAAATGGATGTTTCAGATAATAAGCAATACAATACAGACAATACAAAGTGTACTTGTTCTTTACCATTGTCAATGATAACACCTGGCTGTACAGGCTACATGGGCTTAGAGGTTTAGCTCTGAGTGTAGAATGAAATTCCCAGCTGGTGGGAATTACTAGGGCACAAGGGAGGTTCTAGATTTTAGTATTAATGAAGTTTTCCAGAGAGCTTGAGAGCTCCACATATCCACACTTGTATCTCTGTGGTTTTGGGTCTGCTCTTGGCTGTCACTCAGTGTTGGATGCAGCTGAGTTCTTAACATCTAAAGAGATGGAGAAATAAAATTGCATTGCTCTCCATGCAAGTCTGTTCAAGCTCTGAAAGATGAGGTAAGTCTGCTTCCTATTGCTCATGCCCTTCCTTCTGTTCCCTAAATCTCCATCAGGTTTGATTGCCATCTCTTTCCCTCTCCTGTACCCCTTCTCAGAGGTTACTCTGCCCAACTTAGGTCTGTACCCTCAGTTGGCACCATGTTTCTTCACGGCAGCAGGGCTCTGCTGTGTGTTGGAGCAGTGTTGTTGATGCAGGGTAAGGACAGGCATACACGGGGTGGTTCCTGACATGGTATCACAAAGTGTTTTGGCAGCACTTGTGTGGTTGAACCATGTGACTGGTGCTGCAATGCCAGCATTTTAAAGAAGTGATGTTCAAGTCAGTGATTGCTCTGGTGGTTTGAACTGTTATGAGTCTACAGCAGATGGCCCCCACCTTTATCTTCAGGGAGTGTCTCATATTTGTTCTTGGTGATAGTCAAGAAAAGCCACTGAATCTACTTCGAATTGTGTGGTATTTAGAGGGATAAAGATGTTCAGCTGAGCCTGGGAATCATTAGATGGCTGCCTTGAAACCAAGGCTGTTTGGATCGGGCTCAGTTTCACAGCTGGCAGAAGGAGAAGAATCATTTTCTCCTTCAACTGCCGAGAGACTGTCAGCAGCAAGCTTGCTGAACCGCCTCTGAGCTCTTGGGGGTTTGGGGGGTGGTGGAGTGGATGTCCAGTTCAGTGAACTCTTAAGGCATCTTTTTGGTGCATCCTTGTGAGGGAGTGTCTTTAAATTTGGAGCCCGTTGTTTCATGGCTTGAGTCAGAGGGCTGGATGTGTCTGACAGTCTCCTTGGGATAGCACTGGTGGATCCTGGTATTTAGAGTAGGGAATGGCAAGGGTGGAGGATCTCAAGAGGCAATTTTTTTCTTTTGAATCATAATATAAATTCACTCCACCTGAACCTCTAAGTGGCCCTGATTTCTCTGCTCTCTCAAGGGCCAACCTCCTGGATTCAACTTGTCCCAAAGCACATGCTTCTGACTTGACACAGCTATCCTAGAGTCCAGGGCAAACCAATATATACCCTTATGTTAAACCCAGTGAGAATTGGCAGAAGGGATGTGTTAATGAATTCCATGTGAAAATGCTGCTGCAGTCCAGTTCCACAAAGAACAGAAATAATTTGGTAGAAGACTTGGCATGATTTACTTTCCACCTCGGACTGGTCCCTGGGCAGGCTGTTACTCAGAGCAAGGGCTATTCCCTGAGATGCTGCTAACATCACCAGGGTGGTGTGAGGTGTGGTACCCTGCCCTGTGAAGGCAGAACTGGTGCTGCACAGATCAGAGCAAGCAGCTCATCTTGATGTCTTTTGAGACTCATAAGATGAAGGCTTTGATGTATGTCCAGAACTTGGCTGCTATGATGCAAGATGCGCTATAGAACCTGCTTTTCAGGGAGCACATCCATAACCTTGGGATCTTTGGAGAAAAAAAATCTCATCCATCAGGAAGCCTGTATCAGTGATTGATCCTCAGGAGTTCCTGGAGAGGAGTTCCTTGTCCTAGATTTGACACCTCCATCTCCCAAGAAGCCCAAGCTGGTGTAACATGAACCGCCAAAGAAAAGGCTTATGTGTTTGCTTCCAGCTCAAAAGCACTTCGGTTCCAGCATTGGTGCTCCTGTAGAAAATGCTAACACACCTTTTTGTATGATGTTTTCACTTGTGAAGTACACTGCACTTAAAGCCTCCAGGTTTTCACTGGTGGAGCAGCCATGTCAGCTGGCTGAGAAAAACTCTTGGGGTAGTTTTTCTATGCTTCTCACTCACTAACCTCAGATTTACTTCTTTTCACTAGTCTGTCTCCAGCTCTTCTCTTTGCCAGTGCTGCTGTACCCATGTACTTGCATGCACACACACAGGCTGAGGCAGATGCTCATAACCTGACTTTACAATTCACCTCTTGTCTATGCTAACTGTAAGGAGAAAGGGGGGAAAAAAGAAAAAAAAGGAAGAGTGAAAACAAAAGTGCTACAAAGAAGAATGAGGCAAAAATAGAAATCCAATGATATGGTGGTTGCAAGGGATGCCCAGAAATTTCCTTCTGGACTCTTGAGTCTCTTTTAATCATCTCTCGTACTTTGCTTCACTGCTTTCCTTTCAGCTGCTCAGGCCAGGTTGCTTGGTAGACTTTTACTGCCAAATGCTATTATACCCAAGCTGCTCTGATCGTTAGCCAAATCTTAGGAAAGAAGTGGGTGTGCTGAAGCATTGGTAAGGCAGTGAGGGAACTCTTTACCATGGCTGAAAGGGCAAATCTGACTGTAGAAATGAGAGCTGCTGGAGCAGGGCTCCAATGCTGTCGTGGAGTCCGAGTTCAGCTGCAGGAAACAGCAGCCCTGAACACGTAGGATATGTGAACGATGTGCCTACAACCAACCTGGTTTTAGCACACAACACAGATAACATGAACATCTTTTAAGGCACTGGGTACCTGACACAACTGTCTGGGCTTTGCTGACGTGTCCCCAGGCTGTGCTGACTAAGTGCAGATCCCCAGTAGGAATAACTGAGACTACACTGAAACTCATGCCCACGCCGTCCTGGAGAGGAGTCACCAAGTAGGTGGAAAGGCTCCTGTTGGGATGTCAGGGCTGCATCCTCTATTGTCAGGGGCTTGAGGTGGGATTCACAGCTGTGCCTGTCTAGCTTTGAGCAAGGGCAGCTGCAAACCTGTGGCTGAAGAGAGACAGAGATCAGAACATAGAGGCTTTAGAAGTTCACCCTGCTACAGCACTTTAGAGGAGGGCTGAAACACTATTGAAGCATACTGATTTCTGCAAGACCCAGCTCCATTCTGACTATTAAAACAACTGTCTGAGCAGAAGAGCAAAATAAGCTCCAAACCTTCTATTCATAAATGCAATGAGCTTGCTGGTTCCCAGACCTTACGCTGACTCTGTGCTGTACATCTGTAATGAGAATGGCTCTGTTTGCTTAGCAGATGCACTGGAGTCATCTAGAGTTCAAATTTACTGTCCCCATCAAGATGCAAATCCCAAATTTCATTTAGCATTGTCCCTTTGGTAAGGATGTTACGCTCAGGTCGGGATTCTGTCTCCCCCCAAGCCCTTTCAATGTGTTTATTCATTTTGTTTATTTTTATTTCCCAGTTTCCACATGTCACTCAGTCAGATTTTCTGTTAGCAAGACTGAGAGACGAATAACATATGTTACCCCACAACTGACCTTGAAGGGGAACTGAAGAAACCATCTTCCCTAGGGCTGAGATGTAATTCAGACACGAGCTTACTCTGTAGAGGTCCTTTTCTGAAAAGGAACTGCCAACTGCGTTGCAAGCCCTGGAAACATTTCTGCCTGCATCGATAGCAAAGCATGAAGTATGTACCAGGGGGATGGTGAGGATTTAGCCTTCTGTGCCATCCCTCCCTTGGCTCTCACGAGCAAAGCAAACAAATTCCTTGTGCCTCAGAAGAGTCGGAGAATTCAGCCAACTCAAGTCCTTTCCTGCAGTCTTGGCTTTTCACCTGGGGGAGTAGGTTTGCTGATCCTGCTCAGGTTAAAATGACTGAAAATCAATGTGGTTTGACAGCTGCAGGGGAAAAAAAAATAATAAATGGATGTACAAACTGTTGAGCAACAAAGGCTTTTCAAGCAGATACAAAATGAGGCACAAAAAGAAACTGTTGTCTGTGATCTTCCTACAGGCTCTTGATTCATGGCAGTCTGGCCAGTCCCAGCCCCATCTGATAGGGTCGCTCTGCCTCTTCCACAGTGCTTCCCTCTTCCTTGCACACCCTGCTCAGGAAAGACAGACACAGGCAGGCCATGCTCCCCTCCTCTTCCCTTGTGTGACCAAACAGAGGATGGGAATGGCAGCGTTGCCCTAGCCTGATGTTGCAGTCTGATTTGGTGATACCCTGTACTCCACTGGTAAGCTCTCCTTGAAACAGCAAAATATGTAAGCCCTCAGCCCTGGAGCCCAGGTCCTGAGGATGTCTGTGTGATGGTTTGGGAGTTCCCTGCCCCCTTACACTTTGTAAAATCACCCAGACTAGACTCAGCTGGCGGGAAGTTAAGGACTGAGCTCTATTTACAGCTCAGCACAATATACAAGCAGAGATATACACAAGAGACAGGAATATTTACAGAAATATACAAGTTAAAGGTAATACAGAAACACA
>VWYK01050136.1:0-13870 GCA_013399775.1 Semnornis frantzii | reverse complement strand
AAGTATGACTGCATATCTCCATAAAGTTGCTTATGGTTCCACTTTCCACACCCTATAAATAATAATAATAATGATTGAAAATAACAAAAGCTTCCCACTCAGACCAATTTACTGCAATTTTCCTTTCACCATCTTCTTCAGTTTATTTAATCTCAAAACTATGTCTGAATTGCCTCTGGATTTCAGACACATGTATGCAGGTAATTAGCATAGGTGCAGATATTGCACAAGAGGGTCAGGCTTATCAGGTACAGGCATTTCTAATCTGTCACTCCTTTACAGCTCCTTTTTAGATTCCCACTTTCTAACAACAGCAGAAACTTTACAGAGAACATACTCCTGGTCTCCCTTCTCCAACCAAAGCAATAAGATCTCACGAGATGGGACTTAAATGCAGAGCAAGCTCCAATCTGCACGCCACACCTCTACCCTCTCTTGTACACAGCGGAAAGCCCTTCAATGTTATTGTAAATCGCGACGGTTCCGTCCAGAAAAAAACGTATTTTGCACCTCATCTGGTCTAAATATTGAGTTTATGAGTGAATGTTGCTTTGCATTATGTGTTATAGATGCTTTATGTTTATTTAAGAACTCAGTTTGCAGGAATGTTTTCCAGACATGCGGTTTACCGCAATAGACAGTTGTTGATATTCTGATCCCAAGAGCATTAGAATATGTTTAGAAATTGCGACACTTTTAAAACCAGATGTTCTACATAAGCTACACACACATACACACACAAAATAAAAAGGGGGTGGGGGAACAAACAGAACTGTCATTTGGCATGAAAACAGCCTGTGTTAAAGCAAAGGCAAACACATACCAAGTGAAATAAACGTGGTGAACTGCCCTCAACCCTTTCCTCTTTTTGTAAGTAACTATTTTAACAAAAGGCGGAAAATCCTAACTCCCAGATGGTGTGGGAAGAGAGGAGGAAGGCTTTTAGGTCCAGATTCACATCTGAAGAAAGCTGCTAGATCTTATTCCTGGGATGGATCAAACCAGAGTGACAGAGCTAGGCAGCTACAAGCAAGGAAAGAATGTAACTGTGGATTCAAAACCCGGCACAGAACTTAATTTTCTGTGCTTCCTCATTGATGATCGCTTACCTTTAGAAAACAAAGACCATTATGGCCTGCATGGTGAATCTCCACAAAAAAGAGCCCTCCCAACAGCCAAGGCATGGTGACAGATGCTGCACTGTCCTGCCTCCAGGATGATCTGATGGAGGCATTTATGCAAACAGGTGGGGGACCATCCTGTTCTAGGCACAGTCTCAGAGACTGAAGTGTCTCAGAATACCTCTGCTGTGAGTCTTTGGTGTGAAGGCATGGCTGGGAAGCAGAACAATTGGAACTCACAGCCATCTCCAGTTAATGATAAACTGTCTCTTTCCAGTCAACCTGTTGCTACTTTTGCTTCTGACTTGAAATTCTGTCCCTTGTTTATTGCAAAGAAGAGGGCACACACCAGCATCAAGTTGGCTTGAGTCATGTCACACTGTGAATTATTTTTGCCCTCGTATCGCAAGTTAACATGCATTAGGGTAACCAGTGATAACACTGGTTTAGGTCCTGACCTATGAAACTAAGACAAACTGACAGCCAAAAAAAGGGCAGACAAGGCTCATCTGCTTTCCTTTACAACAGCATCCCACAGTGATGGCAATGTGTTACTAGCAAAAAACCAGAGTGGCATAAGTAACCAAAGTCTTGCCTGCTTTTGCCCAGTGTTTGAAAATGTTGTATTTGTAATAGAAAGGTAATGTAACATCTGAGAGCCTTGCTCCAAAGCAGCAAAAGGAATGATGTGAAGAAAGGTGCTGTGCAGACGTGGTTTCACCAGCAGATTTCCTGGGTATTGAGAATCAGAGCTCTTTGTAGCCTCCTGTATCTCTTAGAAGCAGTAGCAAAGCCACTCTGCGCTCTTACTTATCCCTGCGCTCCACCGCGTAAGGATAGGCTCATTTGTAAGTCAATAGTTTCATGGGAAGGCAATTTACTTATGTTAATGAAACGACCAAACTGCCCTACCAGCTTACTCATTGAACAGAAGACTCCTACTAACTTGAGTGGATGTTACACTAGTTCATTAGTCCAGCTTCAAAGAATTAATGCAGTAGTAGGATCTGCCCACTGACTCACTCTGCTACTCCTGAATACCTGAAAAGCCAGCTCTGAAACTCTTACTACGTCTGCCTCACCAAAGACAATTTATGGCGGAAGTTCATGTACATATTTATTTTGTTGCTAAAGAGTTTGCTGGCATACTTCAAAGTGTGGGCTATTACCTGTTCAGGTTTATTGCCTGCTCGAGTGAATTATTGCCTACCTGAACAGGCCTGCTGAGCAATAGTTCAAATTAAAACGTGTCATTTATCATGTTCACACCAATCCAAAATGACCGCAAAACCCAAGGTGTAATTATTGCCAGGCTCTGACTGCAGAGCTGTCATAGCAAGCTCTCGACCAGTGGGGAATACTGCTTGCTCTCCTTGAAGGAAATGTGCTGCTTTCTTCATAATCAACAAATACGACCCTACCATTAACAGCAATGTAATTTCAGATGCTGATATTCATCAGGCAAATCAACTTTTGAATATGGTGGAAGAGTATTACACGACTCCCATCCAAGATTAGTTGTTCTGCAAATTGCAATTCTGGACCCAAAGTTCCTCTTTAAAACTTTATCTGAAACCAGATCTTCAGCTCCTCACCAACAGTCAGCCTGAAATGATGGTGATTTTTGAACTATTATTATCATTACCACTAATATTATTGTATCCCAGTTTCAGAAAAATAAATGAAAGCAGGATCTCAGTACCATCATGGGCTGAGGATGTTTCAATGCACCTTCAGTTGTGGTAAACCAAGTCTGTACATCCACATTCTGCTCCATCCTCTTCAATCCTTATTACTTGCCATGTCATCTTTTCATGTTCTTTGATATATCCCAGAGCTTGTGTCCCATTTTCACCTAAAACTTGTAGGGCTGCAGCTGCCTATGGTATGTCTATGAAAGCAGTTAAGAACAGCAATATATATAGTGTGTGGCTCCCTCACCAACCCCTCCTGGCTCATCTAGGGTTTTTGAGCTTTTTCTGGATAATGTCAAGTTTCTGCAGTGAGAGAAATGAACCTTTTGGTCTATGTCTTTGCTGAAACATAGTAAATATGTATATAGTAAGGCTTCTGTATCTTTTTTGCCCTGTTTTTTCATTTTAGGACTTGAAAGGAAAAGGAATAATCAAAGACCAAAATAGAAAATAGAAATCAGAAGTGTCTGCTTTAATGGAAAAAATTTATGATAGATCTTTTTTGTCTGTGCCAACATGGAACTGGAAGTGCAGGGAATGGCAGGGAGGAACTCAAATGTGAGTTACTCTCTGAGCTACAGTTGCTTCTGCACTGGGATTGCAGGTGGACCAGGACTGCAACCTGTGGTCAGACTGGCCATAATTCATACACAGAGACCTGGTTCTGAGCATCAGATTCCTGTCTCACTTCTCTGCTAACTGTACCAGGTCTCTGTAGCTAAACACTTCCCAAGTGATGGAGTTTGCATCCTGATCTGAATTTTGCAACTCAAGCCTACCTGTGGCTATGCAGTCAGACAGAAATCCCAGCAAGCCAAGAGCAGTGCTTAGTCACTGACTTTGATCTAGAAATAGTTATTATCCAGCTATCTTCATTACAAAACATCCACTTTATATCTACTGATTTGGTTTTATTTGATAGACAAGAGCAACTCTAGCATGGGACAGCTTCACATCCTGAAATGATGCATCTTTCAAAAAAACTGATAAATCTTGCAAAACCTGTTAGTAGGAAATTACATTTCTGTCCACCTCCCACCTCCCTTTCTACAGTTAATCCTAAATAGCACCACTGGCAGCCTTTGCAGATGAGATGGAAAAGTGAGGGAATTAATGTTTTACCCTACCAGAGCTGAGCCTCATCGGTGGGCAGTGGGAGGAGATGCATCTAATGCTTAGTACATCAAGGCACTTGTATGGAGGGTTTCAGTTTTTCAAGCTATAAGCTTACGCAGAGTTTTTGTGAGGGTAAAATTACTTATTTTCAAACAACTTCTTTGAATTTCTTTTTCTTGGAAGCATAGTGGGAAGTTACTTTAAAAAGGAAGTCACTTTGAATTATCTTCTTTTCACTCCAGATTAGAAGAAACTTTCCTTTCTCTGAAGAGTGAATTTGGGTCACAGTGCAGTAGCTCCCAGTCCTCATGCTGAATTACTTGCTGAACATGTGGTAGTGTTTTGTGACATGGTCTGTGAACTGGGAAGTAAGCTGAGCTCACCCAACCCATTTCATTTATGGCTTTACACAAGTAAATAAGTATGTTTTCAGCCACTCAACACAAGAATGGCTTGCAAATTGCAACCGCCATTGCCTGGCAGGTTAAAGGTTAAGCTTTTCAACAGGTCAGACTAGAGCGCTAATTCACCTCAGTAGTGAGTCCCAGGCAGCCTGTAATGCATATTTGTGGTGGTTGTGTTTGTATAGCATGCATATAAAATGAAAACCGTATGACAGAGGTTAGTCCTCTTAAATGGTTGTCACATTGGCTGGGGTAAGTTTCCTGCAGTTATCCATACGATAGCCAAGACTCTGGTGGTATTTTTGTATAAATTTTTATTGACGTGGTGAACTAAATTGGGTAATTTCATAGCTATTACAATCAGCCAGTGGCCCGGGCAATGCACTGCTCTGTTTATCCTGAAAATGCTGCTAACTAGTCTGGCTAGGTTCAGCTTCTAGTGGTGGCCCTCTTCCAAATGTAGAAAACCCCTTTTTCTGACACAGAAGGTTCAGAGAGGCAATCCTTGTGTATGCTCAATCCGCAACAGCACCGGTGCTGTGGGCTGAGGCCTCAGCCCCTGCTGCCAGATGTATTTAGAATCATAGAATGGTAAGGTTGGAAGGGACCTCAAGGATCATCTAGTTCCAACCCTCTGCCATAGGCAGGGACATCTCCCACTAGTACAGCTCACTCAAGGCCTCATCCAACCTGGCCTTGAACACCTCCAGGGAGGAAGCAGCCACAACCTCCCTGGGCAACCTGTGCCAGTGTCTCACCACCCTCACTGCAAAGAATTTCCTCCTAACATGCAGTCTAAATCTCCCCTCTGCCAGTTTAAACCCATTGCCCCTTGTCCTGTCATTGCAAGAGCTTGTCAATAGTCCCTCCCCAGCCTTCCTGTAGGCCCCCTTCAGATCCTGGAAGGCTACTCTAAGGTCTCCTGGAAGCTTCTCCAGGGTGAAACTCTGTCTCTTCGCCAGGCTGAAGAGCCCCAATTCTTGTAGTCTAGCAGAGCTGCTGCAACCCTCTGATCATCTTCATGGCCTCCTCTGGACCGGCTCCAACAGTTCCATGTCCTTCCTGTGCTGGGGGCTCCAGAGCTGCACACGATACTCCAGATGGGGTCTGACGAGGGCAGAGTAAACATTTCCTGAATGTTACACAAATAAGGAGCTTGGGAGAGCTTCTTGAGCTCAGTTCAAGTTGCCAAAGCTTGAACTAAGGCCTGGATTAAATGAAATGTCTAAACTGGCAGCCTAACTTAGGCACATAAGGTGCCTACTATATTCAGTGAGGAGATGGAGGCATTCCTTTGGGAAGTGCGGTTGTCCTCTGTGGTGCCTGTCTATCCATCCATCCAAAAGGATCCCAAGGTAATAAATATCCTAACACAAGCATCTTCACTGGGCACTAGTGGTGCTATGCACCTAGACCTTCATAACCACACATGATGGCAAAAAGTCACCTCAAATTGCTTCTTCAGATGGCTTATAATAATTCTTACATGACCTCACGTGCTACTTGGTGGACACAGACCTAATCCTGCGGATGTTCTGTTGATACTAGCTCAGCAACCTCAAAGATCTGTGTGTTTGAATGACCAAAAGAAATAATTTGCTGTCTTTTGTTGGCAAGAAGTATTAAAATTTCCTCCTCTGCAAGGCAGGAAGAGGAGACACAACCCTGGGTTTCCTCTCCCAGATCCTTCCTGACCAAGATGCCCTTCTCCAAGGGAGGAACCGTGACCTTTGAAGGCCATGTCTTGGCACATCAGGACATACTCATATGCATAGCACACAGTTGTTGCTCTGTTACAAAGTAGGTAACGTTAAAAAACTTAGCATGCAGGCCAGTGTTGAGAGACTTCTGCTCAAAGGTGAAATACATAGCTAGAGAAAGACGTGAATGGCCAGAGAAGGAAATAACTGAGATGTTTTGGGAAGCTCCCATCTCCAGCTCCCACTGTTCCTCTACATCCCTGAGAAAAGATGATTAGTGGTCGCCATCTTTTGTGAAATGCTTGGTGGAGCTGGCACTATCACTCTGGTTTAGCACTGACTATAAATGATGCTTACATTTCAACAGCACTTTAAAATAATATTTTTCATGAGTATTAAGCTAAAGGAGTTACTTTGCACCAGGGTCATGAAGAGTTCACTAAATGTTGAGAGACTGTACTGTATTAATGCTGCTAAGATAAATGCCTCACAGAACTGACACAACCCTTTATTTAAAGAACCAGCGCTGTATTTCAGAAGAAAATATTTTTAAAGCTTTCCCTCCTGATAATTTGTCTAAGGGGAGACAGATCTAATTATTTGCACTGAATCTGGAAGGCCCAGTGTTGGAATTGCTCAGTAAGATGTGTGTTATGTTTGCATATCCATTTAGAGCAGTGTGTGACAGAGACCATTAAAGCATGATATTTCCTTTTTACTCAATGGAATATCAGCAATTAGCTTCTTCAGCTGATTATTGGATTTTATAACTCACTCTTCAGAAACAGTTACGAGGACTAGGTTGATCCTCACACTGAGCTCTGGCTCAGTGGCAAGAGGTACAGGTCACAGTTTCTTCTCTTCAGCAAAGGGAAGGGATCTGCCAGTCACTGGCATCACTTCATCTATAGCAGCAAGCTGGGAGACAGAGCTGATACTTATCCCTGGACACGAGATGCTTGTTGATGAGGCCAGGAGCTGGGGACTTGTACCTGGCTGTAGATTCTTACTACCTTGCATGAGTATTGCAAGTCCAAAACTAGCCCTTGCTGGTATTTGTGCAGATCCCATAATGGTGGTGGTGGTTTAAAAAGTGTGGCACTCATTGGAAACCAGATCTGGTTACAGTCAGAAATGGGAAATGACCTTAAAGCAAAATTGCTAGGAAAGTGATGTAGATTAAATAATGGAAGAATCACCAGGGGGAACTTCTCCTTATCAAGCTGGTACAAATCTATTGAAACCCACATGTTTGCACTGAGAATTGGTTCCTTGACTTCACATTGGAGACAGAATCTGTAAAGAACAATCTGCTCGCACCTCCCACTTCTCCTTTACCACCTCCCATTTCAAATCTACGCAGATGTAGTGGAGCTATTTCAAAGCAAAAGCCTAAGGACAATGCAAAGGAGCTTCTGCTTTCTACAAGTCTTCTGCCTACCCATGATAGATTAGCTTGTGAAGCTGAAAAAAAAATTAGCATTAAAATGTGAAGGCTACAAAAGTGCAATGTGTAATAACCAGCTAGGCAAAATTACTCTCTGAGCTCTATTTAGTTTAACAACTGTAGCAAGGATCTACCCAAATTCTCAGGAATGTACTTACTGCATGTAACATAATTGTGTTAAACTGAACTCAGTAGTCTTACTTGTATGTTTAAAATTAAGCAGTGCACTTAGCTGTCTTACTCCATCAGGGTCTAATAGCTTGGGCCTCCACTTGCAAATTTAAGACAGTTAATATGTTTATCCTGGACCCTTCCTGTTTCACATCAGAAATTGTTGCCCAGAACCAAGTAGGGTAACTCAAGTGTATAGCAGCAGCACAACCTAGCACTTCCTAAACCAGGGACAAAATGATGGTAAGGAGATGAGTTGTGTAAAGGGAACATGCACAGAGCAGGTTATCAGCAGCTCTCAAGCAGCAGATCAGGATTTCCAGAGCTCTCAAGCAAACATCACTAATTTTGGCATTAACCCCAAGGGCAGCAGAGTTAGGTCACTGCTGAAGGCTTTTCAAAATTTGTGTTCGTTGGGTTTGGGAACAGTTAAGAGGAGAGTTGTGGTTGCCATGCAGCTGTTGGAGACAGAAGAGCTGAGCTCTGGTCTTTGCTGCTCATGGAAGATTGCAAATGACCTGAGCCACTTCACCCGGGTCCATCTCAATGTGTATGGAATGGAAGTCTGGGGAGATCTAGGCAAGAAATCAATATGCTAAACAACTGATGACCAAAGAAATACATGTTCTGAATGAGGTACTCTGCACCTCCTATTCTCACTGAAGTCCCTTTGGGACTACTTCATGTCTCAAGTGACTCCGTGAGTCACTTTGCTACTCACGGAAGACTGTAAGTGACCTGGGCCACTTCACCTGGGTCCATCTCAATGTGTATGGAATGGAAGTCTGGGGAGATCTAGGCAAGAAATCAATATTCCAACCCACTGATTACCAAAAAAATGAGGTACTCTGCACCTCTTATTCTCACTGAAGTCCCTTTGGGGCTACTTTCATGTCTCTTTAGGAGATGTAACCAAATTACACAACATGAGAGCTGGTAATTTTAATGTTATGCTGTAAGGGGAAAACTATAAACATAACAGGAAAGACTGGATGTTTTCCATTCATATTTTTAGAAAGGTTGCTTCTCATCTGTACACATTAGTTTTTCAACATCTCTGGCAAGATTTAAATGAATTATTTAACTGAAACTGAAAAGCAAGTCTTACTTTTAAATTAAAGCAATAAAAGCTGGATTTTTTTGGTTTGGGTTTTTTTCTTTATATTCTTAGAATATTACCACATAAAATAAATATCACAAATAGACCCAAGAGGTGATAAGGGTTACAAAATACCCAATGAGTAGGAGATAGATCATTGTAAAGACATGGCTGACTCTGATCAGAAGTGTGGCCAGTAAAGTCTGATGATTCCATGAGGTTTCAATCAGAAGTCTTTCCATGTTGTATGTCAGTCATTTGCAGTGGGAGGGAGTACAGGGAATGTGGAGCCAGGAGTGGTATGGGGCCATGTGAACAAGCTGCTGTTGCAAGAACCATCCCAAGTTCTGTGCAAAACGTGAGGGGAAGCTGGGAATGTGCCTTGTGCAGAAAGACTGTGCTGAATTTCTCAAGGCTTTATCCTCTGTGAGGCAAAAAACAGTAAAATGTGGTGGGTCAGAACCCAGCAGACTTTTAGTTCCGAAACCAGGGCTGGCTATGGGAGAAGCATTTGGGCAATCAGGTGAGCTCTGCTCATACAGGGGGCGTTTGGCCATTCTGAAGCTGGGGATGTTTTTACAAGCTAAACTGACCCCTTTGATAGCAGCAAAGAGGTTCTGCTTTGTGTGAGAGGTAGTAGTGCCAACTCCTTGCTCAAGAGCTGAAAAATTCCTCTTTCTGTGGGTGAGGCACAGGTGGAATCTGCTTTCTGGAAAAGTCAATTATCTGAATTGTAGAGCAGGAGAGTTTCTGTGCTCACTCACCCCATCCCCCTCAGCAAAAAAACCCCAACCAAACCCTCTTTCCAGTATTTCCATGCTTCTCCTTTTGCTATTTAGATGAGATTTTCTCCTGCAACTGAACAGTAAATGTTTCATAAACACTTCTTCCTGCCTGCAAGGGGACCTTGAAAATTGATTATTTTTTGTTTGTTTCTTTTAGTCACCAAATGTTTCTGCCATTATAAGGCAAGGAATGTGAAGAATTAGAAAAGTTGAAAGTGATTAGGGCTCTGTCTTTTAAGACAGAGCCATTCACAAAGCCTGGCATTCAGTCTGCTTAGGAGGAGCATCATAAGACACCCTGAAGCCTTGAAATCCTCGTTTTAAACCCCACGGGAAGGCTTGTACATTATGAGAGTAAAGATGATATTGCAGAGACTATTTTCTTCATATTTTAAAGGTCTCTGAGTTAATATTTATTCTAAGTAGCTGTTTATTTTTGGATAGTTTTATCGTTTCTAGGAAGGCCACAAGGAGTTCAATGGTATGGAGAAATGGTTACTTTGTATTTATGGTTGAAGGAAAAAAAGAACAAAAAAGAAAGTGCCAAACAATCCTGCCACAGTTCTTTATTTAAGGAGACAATGTACTTTCCACCCATGCACAGGCAGTGCTTTACAGGCTGTATAATAAAACACTGTTCCAGATATTGTCTAAATAGAAACAGATTTAACCCCGCTGTTGTGACTCGCATTGCTGGGTAATGAAAGTTTTCAATCTGGTTTTACTTTGTTTTATGCTGGCTGGAGAACAGCACATCCACAACCCCCTGCCTTATGCACAGAAACCTGTTGTTCCAGTGCCATCTGTTTGTGTGTATAAGGTGAGCTTCCCACAAAACAAACCCAAGTAAACAAACAAAAACACCTTAGGATCTGGCCTTCTCTGAGAGGCAAGGAATCATAGTTCAGCCTTCAAAGTGCTATTTCTTGCAAAGACCACATCTTATAGAACAGAACCCGTGGGTTTCAAATGAGGCTTGAAGGTGCTTGTGACAACGAGGTGATGGTGCCTATTGCTTCCTTTTGAGAGGAGAGCTCTGAAACCCAAGACTTTCTAACCCTAAAACTCTTTGAGGATGAGTCAAATAATTTACCTATGTAGTCATCTACTAATGGCATACTCAAAACTGCTGAAAAGACTCTTTAATTCAAGTTGGCTTTGAAAATTAGCCATTGCTGTGTTACCTAAAGCTACCTCCAAGTGTTTCTCCACAGGGAAAAAGACCTGTGATAAGAGATAGTCCCTGAAGATCTGAGAACAAAAGCTGGGCTGCAGCACATGCTTGTGAGGAAACAGCCCATTACTCATTAATTGCTCCATTTCCTACACCAACTGGGGTCACCCTGTCACTGAGGACCAGAAAGATTATCACAATAATATAAATACTGCTTTATTTACACCGTTTTACAAGAAAACAACTTTCCATGCTTATTATACAGAGGCTTTTTTTAAAAGTTTGCACAAATAAGACACTCTTGGAGAACTGTAGGAAGTTTGTAATTTGAGGCATCTTGCAGTGGGACCAAAGGCACATTTCCATGTGTCACAGAGCCACAGGAGGCTCTCTGCACTAGGAGGAACCAGATTCTCCTCTTTGCTCCCCTACAAATTTCCTGTGTGACCTTGAACATGTTAACCGAGTTTCACTGCCCATGTGTACAGGCAGTACTCTCTTATACTCCCAATGGTACTTCCTTTTCTACTCTGAAGCATTTTTTAACCAGAAGTCACCCTTGTTCAGCTTTCCTTAGCTCCCGTGCCAGCTGCCAACTGTGGCTTGTGTGGCTACCTGCTCCAAAGTCGTCCAGTTGCCGAGCTGGTGCTGGGGGAGGATGGAGGGAGACTGCCAGTGCTGGGCTGTTGGCAGCGTGTGCCTGGCCTGCCTGGGGCTTGTCAGGACTGGGGTCACTGTGGTTTTCCCATCTGCAGATCAGAGGTAACAGGATTCACCTACAGCATGAGAAACTGTGTGGGGGTAAATCCGAGTGACACTAAGGGCAGGCATGATTATCATAATGTGTGTCTTGCAAGTGCTTGAGGGAGTCACTATAATAACATCCCCAAAAATTTGTGTCCACTTGAACTTCTCTGTCTCTGTAATCGCAGAGCAAGAACGGGCAGGTACGACTGATTCTTATCACCTAGGATTAAAACACAGCAATCACCCCAGCCCACCTCTTAGTATTCATTTTACTTATTAAAGCTTCCCAACAAGTCTCTGCAGTGATGTTATCTTCTAAATTGTGTGAGGTTTCTGATCATTAAGTGGATTGGTCTTCAAAGAGCTAAATGAAAATGAGCAATAAATATCAGTGTTACTTAGGTCATATAGTGCAAAATGACAAGGAGACCGAAAGACCTTCTGGCAACTGTAGAACAAGCAAATATGAAATAGATTGACTAAAGCTTCTTGTGGGTTTTGAGGAAGTTTCTCAATGCTTTTAATTGTTTTTAAAAGCAAGTTGAAATGAAGTAGACGTGTCTTAAGGAGCTGGGACCCCTGAAAACTTTGTTTTTTTTCCATTCAGTTGTCGTGACCTGACGTTGTGTTTTCTTCTCCTGCATTAACTTCCTTCTCTGCAGAAGGGACATTGTAATATTTATGTGTGTGCTGGAGAAGGTATCATTACTATGGCAATTTCTCCAGTGCTTTGCACATAGACAGATGCGTTTCAGAAGGTGAACCTCCTGCTGGTGGGTGTAAGCATGAGCTCGAAGTTTTGCACCTGCAGTTCTATTTCCTGTATAAAACTGAGCAGTCATGCCAGGACCAGAGGTAAATGAGGCAGCAGTGGTTGCAGTAACTTCTGCTCATCTCCATGTTTTCATTCACTTGGAAAAATAAACAGCCACAATTGCCAGGGCAGATTGTATCCTCAACCAAATGCTATGAAAATCTTCCACTGCAAGTAATGCTAAAAGATGACATGATTTCTTAGATAGTATCTTAAGGATTTATTTTTACTCAGAGAAAAAAAGTAATTAAAAAAAAACAAATCAAAATGCTACAACTTCTTCTGTCTTGATTACTCTTTTTAGTCCCTTTCCCATACTGTAAGATTATGACAGCAGGCACTGTGAATGGTAACTTTCTCCATATATAAGCAGCCCAGCTCTGTGATTTTTACTCTAATGAAGCCACATATAATATGGCAAACAAGCAACTTTCATAGGAAGAGCTCTGTGAGCCTGAGATGTCCATGAACACTCCAGCAAACCAGGGACAAACTCCTCACCTCATTACAAATCTGCTCACCCTATTCTGAAAGGCCAGAATTTTGCTCTAGCTAAGAGAAAGATTTTCACTGAGGGTGGTGAGACACTGGCACAGGTTGCCCAGGGAGGTTGTGGCTGCTCTCTCCCTGGAGGTGTTCAAGGCCAGGTCGGATGAGGCCTTGAGTGAGCTGTACTAGTGGGAGGTGTCGCTGCCTATGGCAGAGAGTTGGAACTGGATGATCCTTGAGGTCCCTTCCAACCTTACTATTCTATGATTCTATTTCCTTTTCCCTTCACCAGCTTTTCTCTTTCTGGAGAAGCAGTGTTTGAGATGGGTATGATAGGAGAATTTGTCATGCAGGAAAAATACCAAAACTTGACTGTATTCATTCCTTTGCTTCTTTTAAGGTTCTTAGATATTGACATGTCTTTCATGGTGACCAAAACCCTCAAATGAAAAGTGGGATAAAGAGAAAGAGTAACTTCATTTCAGATAGAGTTGGAAGATAGAGGCAAACAGAGAGCAATGGAAGGGTCAACTTTTTAAACAGGAAAGAAAGGAGGCCATAACCCAAGAAGCTGCAAGCCTGATGGTAACAGTCATTTCCTACTTCTCTGAAGGCTGCTGGGGTTTCTCTAAAGGAAGTAGGGGGTGGCAGAGGACAGTTCCTGGTATTTTCCTCAGCTTAGAAAGCAGAGTAAGTCATCAAGCTTCCTACGTGACTAAGATGTACTGTTACGGAAAGTGTGAACTCCACTGTAGTACCATCACACCACATGGTAAGGACTAAGGTGCCATGATGACAGCTGTCAAGTAGACAAGAAATTGTTACTCATATTTGACCCTATAGTGCTGTTCCCTGTGTATAATGGAAAAAATCTTGTTGGATGCTGAAAGGATTCAGGGAACTGTTAGAAGTGCCTTGACTCCATTCCTCTTGCATGCTTTTTTACACCTAAGGAGTGTGCAGCCCTCTGCAGCAGGACACTTTCCAAACACATCTGGGTGATGGGCTACAGCTGCCATGTGGTGACTGAGACCAAATAAAACCTGGCTTCCTTTCCCTGGTGCATACAGAAATTATCCATCTGCACAGCAAAGGCAGGAAGGCGGGGG
>VWYK01050127.1:29164-44226 GCA_013399775.1 Semnornis frantzii | reverse complement strand
ACCCTGCCAGAGCAGGACCATACAGAGGTCACAGAGGAAAGTGTTGTATGTGTGCACCTTGGGTTTGGCTGCTGGGTTTCAATTCCTAAAAGAAANTGTTGGGTTTTTTTTTTCTGTTGGATGGGTCTCAGTGTTTCACACACTCTGACTGGACAACTACAATCTGCAACATTTTGCTTTAGCTAGCAGCAGCAACAAGTGCTCTGTGAATAACTGGAATAAATGTTCTGGCTGTAGGTGGTTGATTTTTTGCTTTATTTCCTCTCTTTTCCCCCCACTTTTCAGCAAATGAAAAGATTGAAGACATCAATGGCTGCCCAAAAAACAGGTCTCAAATGGTAAGTAATGAAGTGTTCTGTGTTTGTGTGTACATGGTTGAGTCCATACTGTCTGACTTCAATGCTGAGACTTTGAATTACTATTTTAAATTAGTTTTTCACAGTAGGGAGAGCAAAGGAATAATCTGAAGGACATTAAGATTGCAATCCTTGCTCTGGTGTAGTTGAATGAGGCCTCATCAGTGATCAGATCCTTAACCTTACTCAGTATTTATCTTACATTGGTATTTTCTGTTTCTGAAGGATCCCAGAATATAGGAATACATACAAAGAAAATGTTGTTCCTCTGTGTAGTAAGCAGCATTGCAAAAGCAGGATTAGCTGTTTCTTTTAAAGTTCACTTCTTCTTGGAAAAGAGACAAAATAAATGAACAAAACAATTATATATAGACTATATNGGTCACAGAGGAAAGTGTTGTATGTGTGCACCTTGGGTTTGGCTGCTGGGTTTCAATTCCTAAAAGAAATGGTTTGGGTTGGGTTTTTTGGTGGGGGTTTTTTGTTTGTTTGTTAGTTTGTTTTTTGTGTGTGTGTATATAATGTAAAACTGAGGGATCAAAACTCAGTGCAGTAAAATTGAAAGCAGGTGGTAGCTCACAAGTATGTCTGCTATGAGCATTGCTGAAACTAAAATTGTAGGCAGGACTTTACTAAGAATGCAAATGAGAAACTGATTTTTAAAATGCATCCTGGGAGGAGAATGTTTAAAATTTATGATACTTTAGAGAAGGTTATTTCCTTCTGTCTCTCGAGGGGGAAAAAAAAAAAATCACTTTACAATATAAATTCTACAATCTCTCTTTTGCATGGCAAATGCTGACTTGGGGACATGTGAAGCTATTGTCATGGTTTTCACTTTTATGACCGTTCCCAACTGACCCTACCTCCATGGCTGCAGCTTCAGCACAACCTAAAGCAAAGGATTTAAAGCTTTGATGAGAGTTTGCCATCCTGAGTCAGGAGCCATGCTGCAGCATGCTGCTTGGTTTGAGCTTTTTGTTGTTTTCTTGGAAGGCAGCAGCCTTGCTGAAAGCCATGGAGCAGGCGCTCTGTAAAAGCAAACCATCGAAAAGATTTATCGTGGCTGATTTTTACTGCTTTGAAGGGGTTGGTTGCTATTCTTGCTGTAGCCACAGCAGCTGTCTGGAGTACAAATAATTGAGGAAACCTTGACAATTACTATAATTTAATGTTCCACAAGTGCATCATAAGAACTGAATTTCATTCAGGGCTGCAGTCTGTAACACATTCCAGGACATTGTAGCTCAAGTCACCAAGTCATTACACTCCATGGAGCAGCAGTGTTGTGTTGGGTAGTCGGCTGCCTGCTGTAGGTTGTTTATAGAAGGCAGAGCTGGTTACAAGCAGAGGCATGCAGGGGCATCTGCCGTGTCAGGAATTGTCAAGAGTCATGGAAAGAAGTGTTGCTCTGCCCCGCGTCCTCTGAAGCACCGATTTTATCCTGGCTGCTCATTCAGGAGAGGGCAGTGAGTGGGTCTGTCCCTAGCTCATCAACCGGAGCTTGACATCCCCAGCGGTGCTCTTCACCTCAATAAAACAAGGCTTATGCTTGCTTTAAGTGCACAGGCTCACAGAGTTCTGTATCACCTTGCAGTAAAGATACTAAGGCAAGAACATAAGTTCTGGGTCATAAATGCAGGGTCAGGGCTTGAACTGGATGATCTTTAAGGTCTCTTCCAATCAGGTTCTGTGATTCTGTATCTTCATAGAGGTGATGTTCACACAGTTGCTTGCAGTGTTTTAAGGGCACAACTCTTGTCCAGACCTCCTGCCCTCTGCAAAAATGTGTGTGTGTGTTTGTTGAGGTACAGCCATCTTCATCGAGGCATTTTGTTGTGCTTTCCTCTCACTGTAGCTTACAACCATTTTCCAGAGTGTGGGAACTGCTGCTTGTGTCTGGTGCTTCTGGTTCAGAGGCAGGAGAGGCAAGGCCCAGTTCAAACAGCCAGGTGGTGTCTAGTTTTATTTTCTCAGTTACAGGCATCCACGTCTATGCTGTGGTGTCTGTAATGTGGGTACCACAGATGAATAACTTTGAGGGAGAAGGGAAAAAAGGCACCATAAATAAAGATTTATCTTTTCTCATTACATAGAAATACAGAAGAGTTTAGAAGGAAGCCTTCTACCATCACCTTTCCCTCTGTGGGCAGTTGTCTTGTCTGTAGGCTCCCAGTACCCTGAGCAGAGACACGTGTGAGCTGCACTGTGAGCAGCCAGCTCATATCCAGCCAGATGTATCAGCTTAGAAAGCTGGAGCAAATCTGCGCCTTCCAAACCCGTTCCAAGGGGCTTTGAAAGCAAGTGTGTTCGCTTCCATGTGGCACAGTCCTCAGCCAGCAGAGCCTGCCAGACCTTAGCAAGCTCAACACAGAGCCAGATCAGGTCTCTTTTGCCTTGCTGTACCCATTCCTGCTGTGCTGGAGAGCATCACAGAAATCTACCCAAATGGAGCACTAGAGACAGCTTGGGTCTGTCAGGCTCAAATCCAGTGCTAATAAGCCTTGTCAAATTAAGTTTAGTATTGCAGAACCATGTGGGACCACCAGTGCTTATTAATCTAGTCCCCATGCCAGAAATGACATGATGAGGGTCCCCACTGCCTCCATGAAAAATCTGCTAGCTGAGAACCTTTCCCTCCTCCTCATCTTCTCTGGGTTTCTGCTGTGGGGAGTATCCCAGTCTTGCTTTGCTCCAGGTAAGAGCTGACAAGCATTTAGGTCATCTATCACAGACTATTCTATATCTTGTCCTCTACCCAAAACCCATTTCAGGGGGTTTTCTTTTCCCAGCCTCTCTAGTTTTCCCTCCAAACAAAAGCCTGTCATAGTGCTGATCAGTTCCAGCTGGCATGTGGGAAATCCTGTGGTTAATAGAGGATGAAGTTGCATGGAGCTCAGACTCTGGGACCAGGACGATTTGGAGATTGCACCACTACTGCCTTTGGGATTTTAGGATGAAATCCCAGTAAATATTGTTCTTGGTAACTGGGGGAAGGAGAGTAAAATAAGACCAATTTCCCCTCCTAAATGGTCAATAAACCACAGTAGGACTTTCTGCTGATACTGTCTGGCTATAGAAAAGCCTCCCCTTCCCTCCCTTCTTTCCCCTTAAATCTCCCTTCCCTTCTTCCTTCCCCTTTCCCTCTTCCCATCCTTTTTGCCCACAGGTTTTGAAGGAAGCTTCACAGCAGTGTTTTAGCACAGTGTTATAACTGAGCATTTTATGATCTTGTTTATTAGTGTATCCTTTCTGCAGAGCAGGGAGGGAGAACTGGCTGTGGCTGTGTTACCTATCACACACACGTTATAAATGACAGCAGAAAAGGTAATGGTAAAGATTGGATGTTGTGAGGTGAAGGCACAGGATAAGATGTTTGAAAGATGAGAGCATTCAAGTGGAGAATGAGATGAAGGAAACAGCAAATCGGTATCAGTCAGTCTAGAAGTGACTGGAGTGAGAGGCAAGCAGAGTTAAGACTGAAAATGTGGACTTAAAGGCAAAGAAGAGAGGAGATATTTGCCAGTGGAGAGATATTGGCAGACACAGGTGGCAGTGGAAATGCAGCTGGAGATGGGACTGGAAGAAGGGGTAAAATGCAGTAGCAGGAAGATGTCTTATAGGAGAGGTAGAGGGAGTTTGCCACCTTGAATGTCGAGGGAAGAAATGCTGGCAGTGGGAAGAGATAGGACATAGTCTTCTAAATNTACCTTCTCTCCACCCCTGTACCTTACCCCAAGGTTTGCCCTACATGCAAGGTGAATTTTTGAGGATCGCCCGGGGGGAGTTAGAAGCAAAGTGGTTAATGAAATTAATCAGCAGAGAGGAGAAGCCAGAAGCTAGACCGCCCGAGACGCTGTGCCCCAGAGACACCGACTGCCAGCTTGAGACAGTCTTATCTTTGTTCTGAGTACTTTTTCCTAAACATCTCAGCAAGCCTATGAGTGAAGTAGACACCACCACTGTTTTCCTTTCACAGTCTGTAATATAATTTTCTCCGTTAAAATGTTCCAATTAGCTCAGACCAGCACAATACTTAAGAAAAAACTTTGAGAAGAGTCTAATGGAAAAAAATGAGCTGATCTTTTCCACATTTCAAAACAAAATAACAAAGCTGCAATGGCAGCTGAGGACACTCTAGGAAGAAGTGGAAGTTGGGTGTCTGAGCAGTGAGTGTGTTACCATTCTGGCTGCAGCCTGCTGTGGTGGAACAGTATGAAGCTGTCAGTGCTGAAGTGAGTAGACTGGGCCAGCCTCTGCATGGAGCCACCAACCTCTTCATTTTCTGTCCTAAACCTGGGGAAGTTGTAGGACAGCCAGGACAAGGATTTGGAGCCACAGAGAGACATGCAGACTGAATCCACACCACAGTCCCTCCTATAAATGGAGGAGGAAAGAACTGTAGTGTTCCTGAGGAGGTGTGGTTTTGGTATTTTTAAGGATGATCACTTTGGTTATACAAAGTGTACAAAGTACTGCAGCATGGGTCAGAGCCTGCATTTCTTCCCAAGGAGGTTGTGGAAGTCCAGGTGAAGGCCTCATTTTCAGTATAGCTTCAGGGAAACCTTACTCCATTGTTAGCAATTTGATTATTATTTTAATATTTGTATTCTGAAAAGGAGCTGTTCTATAATGTATGTGACACCCAAAGGATAATTCTCTGGCCTGGTCAGGTCCCTAGTTTTCAAGTGAGCTTTAATTCAGTTATTAGAGCCAAACATCAACTTTTCTCCTCAGGGTGACCCTTACCAACTCTTTTTTTTTTCTGTTGTTGGTGAAGAGCATGAATTGTTGAAATCTTCTTTGTTTGTGTTTATGGCACATGCCAGATGTATTTCCATGTCCTTTGTCTCAAAGAACACCTTAATGAATTGAAATAACAAATGTACTGTGGCCCATATTCGAAGGATAGAAGTGGGTACCTGTTATGCAGCTGATTGTCAGGAATAATATAACCTGAAACCACCAGCATCATCTGAGCAGCTAACTGTCTGAGTGTTATAGCCACAGAGTGGGTGAGCTGCTGTGTTTTGCACAGAGAACTAAAAATGGCTACTGCATTAAAGAAATAATGTAAAATAGATCAGATCTTTTCAGTTGCTTGTATTTTTTGCATGAAAAATAATTCTGTCTTTGCTCTTCAAGAGCAGGCAACCACTTTAACCTGCTTCTTGAAGCATTTGGAGCATTTTTATAGGCCCAGTGTTGTCTAAACGTTGCCATAGCTGGGTGCAGTGAGTCCACAGGGCTGCTGCTCCAGCCCCTGCTGGGGCTGGTGTCTGGCTGATCCTGTTCCACAGAGCCAAGGAGGATTCTGCTGCCTGGGCATGTGCAGCCCCAAGGAAAGATCAAAGGCATCACAAGCATGTTTTTCCTCCCGCAGATTCCTAGCACAGGATTTTTGGGAACGTCCCCCAGTGGTTAAATATAGCCATGCCTTTTTGACTGCTCCTACTGCCGACTAGCTCTCGGCCAGCTACTGGAGGGAATTTCTCTGTCTGCTGGTAACCTTCCCCCTGCTTTGCCTGGGCAGTTTGTGTCTTACTGTCATATCGTTGGAAAGTTTAATTGAGTTTAATGTTGCCATAGTAGCAAATAGTTCTCTTTTGGCCCTAACCCGTGGTATGTTTCCTCAGAGCTGAAGGTTGGTTGGATGGGAAGATGTTCCCCAGAGCCATACCAGACTGCCCAGCAGCAGATACCAGAGTAGCACTTGGCCAAATGCTGAGTTTAGGAATGTTTAAAGCATTTTCTCTAAGCTTCTTGGGTTTCTGTTGGTCAAGTGTGATCCTGTGTTGTCATCTAGACATGATTTACTGCAGAGGTGATCTGCCAAGTTGCTTCTGTTTGAATGTCCTTTTCCCATGTTTTGTAATGACTATTGCTCCTAGATAAGATTTGGTTTACTGTCTCTGTTTTTTCCCAGAGATCCAGACTGTTGTTATGCTGTTTGCTTACCGTTTGTGTGCTGTTACCAGTGAGACAGGCAGGGTAGGATCACAGGTTTCTGTGTTGCAGAGCTTGCAGTCTAAATACAACCACAAGCCACCTTCTCACCTCCACCATCATCCCACCCAGCAAGTAACATGACAAGCAGAGCTAGACTGGTTTGGGAAAGGCCAACAGCCCCCAGCCATAAGGCATGAGAAAGTGCCACTAAACAGACACGTGTTTCATTTCTGGAGGAAAAGGCTTCCAAAACACTTCTGCCTGTGGAGAGGGGAGACAAAGCAATACGTGCCTGGTGTTCTGTCCATTGGGTGGAAGGAGATGGTCTCCTTTGGAGACATTGCTAAGGGCAGTCTGTCATTCCCATAAGGATTGTATTCATTGTATTCCCCCACCCCGTATCTTTCTTTCCCTGCATTTTATATTACCCCATTTGTTTTCCTCATTCCTTTTCCATAGAAGTAGAGCACCAAAACACTCCTGCTTCTCACAACCTTTAGCTGGGCATTATAACTGGTGTGGCAAGGTAGCACATCTGTCCTTTAATACAGCAGAACTGTGCAGGTCACTCAGTCTGCATTGGATCTGCAGTGAGCGTGAGTTTAGGAAGTCAGCAAGGACTACCATGTAGCACCAGGGGTGGGTACAAATGAGGAGCTTGCTATGCAGAAGTAAATCTTTGTCCTGTGGTCATTCCACCCTGAGGAAGAGTTTAAGCAAAGATTAGGAACCTGTGAAGAGAAGCAAAGAAGGAGCTACTTTGAGTTTCTATGACTGCACATCCAGAGTGAAGATGAGAGACTACTTATCCTCCTCGTTAGGAGAGGAGACATCTACCCACAGCTGCGGAAGGCTGGAATTGTTCTTGGAACCAAGTGCCTTGTGAAGTGTAAGTGGCAGAAATGGCCTGCTGGTGTTTATTCTTGAAAAGGTGAACTTTGGTTTTCTGGCAGAGTCCCAAATCGCCTCAATAAAAGAGCTACGTTAAAAGCTTGAAAGGGTTGTTGGGCATTGAGGAAGGAAAAAGGTAGAGACTGACTGGTGTCGTATTGAAGTGATTAATGAACCTTTGGACTGCACCCTGCTGCAGGCTCTGAGATCTGCACACTGCAGGAAATGTCTTCTGTGGTGTCTGTCTGGGTTGGGAAGTATCTAGTGTACTTAAACTAGGCATGAAGCTACTGCAAGATCTCTGTTGTGATGCTGAGATACGGGGGAAGCAATTCCTCACTCAACCAACCTTTCTGGAGATGACTTTGTTAGGGACTGGGCTCAAATTCTACCTATATAGCAGCTTTAGTCAATAACATTTGTTGGGATTTAATCCTAGCTGACAATTAAGCACTACACAGTCACCCTGGAACTGGGAAAAGAGAGGTGCAACTTGTGGGCTGAGATAGAGACAGTTTAATAGGAGAGAAAACTAGTAATAGAAGACACAAAACAAGTGATGCACAAAGCAACTGCTCACTACCTGCTGAGCTGCGCCCAGCCATTCTCTGAGTCACAGTCTTCACCCATTAACTTCCCCCAGTTTATATACTGGGCATGAAGCCTTATGGTCTGGAATACCCCTTTGGCTCGCTTGGGTCAGCTGCCCTGGCTGTGTGCCCTGCCAGTTCCTTGTGCACCCCTGGGCTCCAGCGGCAGTTCACAGTGAGAAGCTGAGAAGTCCTTGACTCGGTGTAAGCACTGCTCAGCAACAACTAAACCATCAGCGTGTTATCAGTGTTTTCTCTTCCTAAATCCAGAGTGCAGCACCCTACCGGCTACTAGGAGGAAAACTGAGTACCCAGCTGGAAGCAGGCCAGCAGTGCCATTCAGTGTCCCTGCACCATCTCTGAAGGGCAGGCTCTGCCCCTCGGTGAGCCACCAGCCTTGCCTGTCATTTCCGACACGCAGAGGATGTCACCAGTCACCGTTTTCTGGATTCCAGCTGGGGTTTCCAGTTACAGGTCTTATATTTAACTGCTTCTGTGGCTGGAAACTTTTGCCAGCTGTCAACTTAAGAGCAAGTGGCGATCTGCCTTCTCAAGCAAATGTGGCCTCCATGTTTATTTTCAGTTTCAAGTCTGTTATAGTTACTGCAGGTTAAAAATCCTGGCATAACATCCTTGACCCTTTAGTAAGATATGTAGTGGGGTTTTTTTTCTGTGGTTAAGATATTGAATAACTTGCTTCATGGGAGTACAAATAACAAAGTCCTGACCCACCTAATAGTGAATGAGTTTAGGACCTTAGTAACTGAGGAGGTTTCGTGTTATGGTTTCCACGTAAGGAGCAAAGGGACTTTTTGTGTGATACAAAGACTGAGTGCAATAAAGAGTGTCAGGAGATGAAAACACACAGTACAATGAAATGTCTTTTTGTGTCTCTTGTATTCTTTTGTTTGTTTGTTCCTGAACAGATTGAAAACATAGATGCATGCCTGAGTTTCCTGGCTGCGAAGGGAATTAACATCCAGGGGCTGTCAGCAGAAGGTGAGTTGATGGTTGTGTAAAGCTTCTTTTGAAATCAGCAACCTGAATTACTGCTTGTGATTGTAACCAGCACATGGGCTGTAGTGGGGGATTAGGATGAATCATTTCAGGGTAATTTGAACTTTTAACAGTTTTTGTTTCTTTTTTCCATATTTCAGTGTGAAAAGTAGGTAGAGTATATAGCTAAGGTTCACACAGCCAACTGGTAAAAGCAATCAATGAGGCCAAATCAGAATTCAACAACTTCTTTGTTTCATTTTGTTAAAAGCCAGAAAATTTTGATCTGAGTTCTCTAAGTGGCACACAGGTCAGAGTGCAGATTTTACACGTTTGAAGTGACCTGCTGGTGACTGCTTGCCTTTTGAGAGAAAAATATATTTCCTCATTCTTCAGTTTTTCTCTGACCTGCAGAATATTCTGCTTGCTTTCCTTTTTTTTTCTTTTTTTTTTTTAAAGGATTTTATTAAACTTTGCTTCCAAAAACAGAAATTATAAAATACAAATACTGTGAACCAAAAGAAAAAGAGAAAAAGACACTTTGACCTCCAATTAATCACTCTGCTTTTGAAGAGAAGCAGAATGTTTCTGAAACCCAAACATGACTGGGTCTACTATATTCCTTTGTACCAGTGCGTGACATATGTCATGATGTATGGTACCTCTTGGCTCAGAAACTGTTTAACTGCTGTCTTATGGCGAGATCAAACAGATTTCTGCCATCCTCAGCACCAGCTTTCACTTATACTTTCATTTAAATACACTGGAAGAGCAGCTGCTAAGGGAAACTCTGAATGTATTACACAGCATCTCCTTCGGTGCTTTGCAGGAGGAACAATTGGACGTGTGGCAAGGTGAGGCTTCAGGTTAGATTTAGTGACTAAGATTCTGTGCAAACTTTTTCCTGAGGAGGAATCAGGTCATGCATGTACCTGTGTGTTAATAACTTCATTGCCTGTATGTTTTAAAGCTGTGTTTTCTTCCTCTAAAGGCATACTAGAGTTTGGGTGGGAAAGGCTGTGTAGGTGTGGGGGGCTGATCCAGGCACTTCAGCACTGGAGAGGAGAGGAAGAGCAAAAGAGATTAAGATAAAGATGAGTGAAGGAAAGGAGACCAAAACAGGTGATGCTTGGAAGTGTTCAATGCAGAAACTGAGAACAGTAGCAGATTTGTTGTCTGGGTGTGCAAAGCTGGCAGGGTAGTGGTTGCTCACCCTGGGGAAGGGCCAGCATGGTTAACGGCCATCCCTTTTCTCCCAGATCATGTCATGCTCAGCAAGATTTTTTTTTATTTATTTATTTATTTATTTAGCAAAATAGAGCTAAAAGACTTGAATTCAACAGTAAATTCAAATTCTGTTTTAGTCACTCCTTAACTGTGCTGAGGAAGGCAGGGGAAAGTGAGCAGGAGAGGACACGGACTGGCTTCAAAGGCAGCGTGCCGTAACCAAACACACCAGTGTTTCTGCACCAGTTGCCAAGACCTGCTAGGTCAACTGCAAGGAACTTTGTTTACTTCCCTGGCAGATCTGCAGCTAGGAAGAAGGAGAAGATTGTGATTGCTTCCAAATGGGAACAAACACTGAAGCTTCTCCTGGATTGCTTGAGAATATTTTTCGATAGAGCAGTTCTAGTGTGGAGGGAAGTTAATGATTCAAAACTGGAATTTGGATGGCTACTAAATGTTGAAATTACTTAGGATTCTGCATGTCACGTGCTCCCAGTATGAAAAGCTCCTGATTTGATACATTCATTCCACTTAGACATAGTCTTTTTTTCATGGATTCATGCAGTGAAGATGCAGATATATAATCTCTGATGATGGCTGTACTATGGTAGAGACAGGCCCCCTTCCCCAGCAGCATGGAGCCAAAAAGGCATCCCTTTCTCAATGAGCTTCAAATCCTAAAATGTCTTCAGTAATTACTGAAGAAAGCTCTGGGTATGATGGAAAATTCTTTGCTCATCTTGCTGTGATATTTGCCTGTCGCTTTGAGCTGTCTCTACACATCCATGCTCTTAAACTTGTTTCCACACTGAGCTGGGTTTTAGACTCCTGGAACTGCAGCTTTCCAACTAAACTTACCCTCCTCCACACAGCATCTCCTTGCTGCCAAGATTTTGAAGACTGTGGGGAACATAAATGTGCAGTAGACATTCAAACTGATGTCACAGAGAGCAGCTGCACCTCTCCTGGTAACAGATTAGCTGAGTAGCAATTAGCTGAACAAATCATGACACCATAAAGTGATGAAAGAATACATCTCTCTAGACTTTGAAGCAACCACAATTCAGCTTAGGCTTTTGCCTGTGAAATGACAACTCACACTTCTCCAGGCAAATGAATTTCAGAATGCATTCTGCAGTTCCTTTATTTTAGGCCTTTTCCAGTGTCAAGGTGGATTTTTTGTTTCTGCACCAAGTCCACTCAAGTTTTGTGAAGACAGAGAAGGACAATCAGCAAACTACAGTGGTGGAAGTTGCAGCTGTAGGGGAAACAGGCAGCAGTGGATGTATTCCAGGGTGGAAATTTCCAAAGGGCAGATTTGTGGGGATTCTGTGAAAACCAAATTCCAGGTTGCTCTCAGATGTCTGGGACGTTTGTTTCAAGTGCAGAAGCCGAGTCATTTTTGGCTCCATGTTTAAGATGGGTGGGTGACAGGCTTGTCCTTATCTGAGTTAATCTGCCTATGTAAGCTGACACATGGACTGGAGGGGACTTACAGCAGGAAGCAGCTGAGACTGCACTGATGGGCAGAGTGCAGTGAGGCTGAAGGACTCTTTGAAATACTCCTTTTGTACAAAGTGCAGGGGCAAACTGCCAGGCCAGTTACCTCAGCCTGTCCTTAAGATAAGAGAAACAGAGCTACTTCTGAAAGTCTCATTTAAAATATTGTGCTTAAGATCCAGAGGGAAAGAGACTTTCTTTTGAAGCTCATTAAAGGTGTTTTTCTTTCAATTATTGCATTTTTGATCAGCCTAGGAAAATAATTGATATCTTGATAATAGTTGATATCTTTTGATAAGTACAACAGAAAGCAGCCAGCCATAGAGATTGACATGTTTTAGGTGGATTATTGTTAGAATTGCCCCTAACTGCACTTGGAAATCCAGTTTCCAGTTGCTCGAAGCTTTGCTAACTTTAAAAAAGCAGACCCGTAGTGATTTATTTTATCTGCTGGCCCCTATTTGTGCAGCTAAGCTTCCCAGTGCCTCTGGGTCTGTTTAGTTATGCTTCAGTCTGTGATTAAGTGCTACTTGCCTTACAATTCCCCTGAGTGATTTGAGTTCTTTGCTGAAGATAGAGAGATCCTTTTTACTGTACTTTGTTTTTTGTGTCTGTTCTACTTTATTGTCTACTTCCATCCGTGTCCTCCCTAGCTAAACAGAGGCTGAGGAGAGCAGGAACCTGCTTGGTGCAGATGCTGATGCAATGAGAATCGCAGAATCATCCAGGTTGGAAAAGACCCTCAAGTCTAAGTCCAATCTATAATCCTACTCTTCAAGATTCACCTTAAACCATATCCCTAAGCACCACATCCAAACGACCTTTAAGAGAAGCCTGGGCTTGTGGCATGACATTGCGTGGGAGTGGACTGGGAAAAAGGGAAACAGGCAGGATTCATCAAGACCTCACTGTCCAGGAACAGACTAAAATTGCCAATCAAAAGAAAAGAAGACAGAAAGTAGCTGCCCAAGGTCCCTGGGATTTAAAATCATTTGAACAAGGGAATGGAGACAGTGAAGGGAGGGCACTGACAGGGAGACCAGGCTGCAGGGAGGGTAAGAGGAATATGGAAATTTAGGCTAGAAGTAGAAAAAGAAAGGCAAGGAATATCCTGGGGGTTTGGGAGATAACTAGGACCAATTAAATATGATCTAAGAACAGAATGACACCTAGGAATTGAAATGTTTATACATTCATTGTCAAACTGACTTCAGGTACTTTGGGTATCCATTCTTTACCTGCCCGTGACAGTACCAAACTGGACATTACCTGGTTTAATACTGCTCTCTCACCCAATAATCTTGTTTTCTGGTGCAAAACTTGCATCAGCTTGTCATAGTGGAAACAATCAATTGCAGTTTAGGATGAGAAGAAACGGCTTCAACTTGCACCAGGGGAGGTTAGATTTAGATATTAGGAAAAAAATCCAGGTTGCCCAGGGAGGTGGTGTGGAGTCACCAAACCTGGAGGTGTTCAGGAAATGTATGGACATGGCACTTTGGGATGTGGTTTAGTGGGCATGGTGGTGTTGGGTTGACAGTTGGACTCTGATCTGAGAGGGCTTTTCTAGCCTTAATGATTCTGTGATATTCCAGAAATGGTAGAATGTTTTGTGGTAACTGAGTCATTTCTCCTCCTTGTGCATATTCAGGCCTGAGAAATCTTTCGCAGTGTGCTGTTGCTAACATACTTCTTGGCTGGGTGTACAGGAACTGGCATTAGCAGAACTGCAAGACATTGTGCAGTCAGCGCAGGGCAGATAAGAGTTAGCCATCTGCAGTTGTTGCTCACTGGTATCAGCAGTACTGCTGGTCAGATATGCAGCCCGAAGGACCTGAGTCTGGGTGGGCACTGTAAATGGTGCAACAGCTGACGAGTAACTTCCAAATGTTGCCTTGCAGAAATCAGGAATGGGAATCTAAAGGCTATCTTGGGCCTTTTCTTCAGTTTATCTCGATACAAGCAACAGCAGCAGCAGCCACAGAAGCAACAACCACAACACTATCCGTCCCAGCAACCTCCCCCAGTATCCCAGCAAGCAGGGCCTCCACCCCAGTGCCAGGTTGGGGTACCCCAGCAGCAGGTACCAGCTTCGCTCCAGACTCCGTGCCAACAGCCCCCTCAAGCTGCGCAGCATCAGTTCAAAGCACAACCAGAAATGCAGTCCAGGTGGGCAAATTTCCTTGGAGTTGTTTTGTTAATTTCTGTTTTTCTCCTTGTTAAAGGTCTTCGGATGGCAAAGAAACTTCTTGTGTTCAGCTCTAAAATAAAGAGCACATTGGAAATTGAGTGCTGGGTAGCAGCTGACTTCACACCTTTGGAAGTTAAACCAGATGTGCTTAAATCTGTTCTAAGTGCTGGGGTGGGTGGAAAATAGCTGCTAGACCAGGAAACCAGAGTATTTGATAAGGATAAATACTTAGAGAGAGAGAGTTTTGTATATATCTATATATATATATAATACTTTGTTCTCAGCATTCCTTTTGCTTCCTTCTACTCACAAGGCTACCATTACAGAACATATTCTTGGAGCATGTGAAAACCGACTTTGAATTCTCGATTTACAAGAATATCAGTCCTCTGATAGTGGTAAAAGAAATCAAGTTCATCACACAGTCAAAAGGGAATCCAGGCTTGTTGGTCAAAAGTAGGCTGCTGGTTTACATGAAAACTAACTTTCACAAATGGTGCTTCTAGACCAGAATATAGATAAATAGAGGCAGGTCCTTGTCCCTTGGATGTCTTTAATCCTAGGGGTGTTCTTTACAGGTTAGGGGGAAAACAAATGATGAAGGTAATATTACCAGAAACAGTGTTCTGCTCGTCTGAGCCTTCCACTGCTGAGAGAGCAACTGCTTCAGTGGGGACAAGTGGGCAGGGGTAAGGGCTGAAAGCCATATTTGCACAACCACTGAAGTGTGAAGGGTTTTTGTTTAATATCTCAAATTAAAGCTTATTTGTCTTAAAATAACACATATTAAGGTGGGCAGTAGCCGGAGTGCTGCTTTATGAGTTTAAATGAAACATTTTAAGTGAGACTACCCAGAGCTTGTTTGGTTTTTCACTTGGTTGTGTGCATTTTGGGTGTAAGTAACATGTCCATGTAACTGAAAACCAAAGAGTTGCTACAGCAGGTATAAACTTGTATAGGAAATAATTACTGTAAAACAAAAATGTGTTTGAACATCCCTGGAGGTGCTCAAGGCCAGGCTGGATGAGGCCTTGAGCAGCCTGGTCTAGTGTAAGGTGTCCCGACCCATGGCAGGGGACTTGGAGCTGGATGGTCTTTAAGGTCCCTTCCAACCCAAACCTCTCTGTGGCTCTGCCTTTCTCTCTGTGGCTCTGCCTTTCTCTCTGTGGCTCTGCCTTTCTCTCTGTGGCTCTGCCTTTTCTCTCTGTGGCTCTGCCTTTTCTCTCTGTGGCTCTGCCTTTCTCTCTGTGGCTCTGCCTTTCTCTCTGTGGCTCTGCCTTTCTCTCTGTGGCTCTGCCTTTCTCTCTGTGGCTCTGCCTTTCTCTCTGTGGCTCTGCCTTTCTCTCTGTGGCTCTGCCTTTC
>VWYK01050127.1:0-20826 GCA_013399775.1 Semnornis frantzii | reverse complement strand
GTTCCTTCCAACCTAAACCATTTTGTGATTCTATGCATGTTGGTCAGGAGGTGCATATGTCCACTCAGCAAAGGAGCACATGAAAAAAGAGGTCTCAGTCTCACTTCCTGCAGCTCACATTGTGTCTTCAGTGCTTTGGTTTGCTTTCTCAGTCTTCTCATGCTGCCTGAAACAGTTTTCAAGATGTGGACAAGAGGTACATCTTCTCTAGTAGAGATGACTACTGTGCCCAAGTCAGGCCTAAGGACCCTTCCTTTCAGGGTAGAGCATGAAAGTTTCATTTGGGTTTTGGAGCTTATATGCAAAATTCCCTTCAAATTGTGTAGGAATTTCAGTGCCCTTCTTCCTCATGTCATGAAATGGTAGTACTCTATGGTATTAGTCTGTTACTGTCCCAACCATTAGCCATGTGTCATTGCAGTGCCATTCTAGGCAGAGTATGTCAGTGTGTGAAACTGCAGTTACAGGCTTTTATTCTTGGGAAAGAAATGCAGTTAAAGTCTAATTATGGTTTTGGGTTGTGAGGAAATAATGAACCACTCAGACTTGGGATTTTTATTTTTTTTTTTTTTATGTCATCATAATCCCTTTATATCATTTGGGCCTTTTAATTCACTTCTTGAAATGTCAAGAGTTATGCAGTCCATGCATATGTAAGTGTATCTTTGGTTTGATTTCTTGTCCTTTAAAATCCTTTACAGCATGACCATGCTACAGTACAAGAGGTCACTCCCAAGGTCACTGCTGAACTCACCTAAATCAGAAGTGGAATGTAAAGAGGGAAGTGAGCTTTGCACTGCTGTGCCTGGATGTAAAGTACTGGTTACCATTACAGGTTAGCTTAAGGCTCCATGTAGCCATGACCTAATTGCCTAATATGATCACCAAATAAAAATAACCAAGGTTATATTTATGTGCAGTTTCAAAGGAAATCTGAGGTTTGTCCATGACAAGGGAGTAGAACAGTGTCCTAGGTAGTGTCAAGAAGGAGATTTAGATGCTGGATTATGCAACTTCAGTTCAGACTTGGACACAGTAAGTTTTCTCATGAGCTTGTTTCAGTGCTTTGATCAACTACACACAATGTAGAGTCTTATTTTTTATCAGCTCTGAACACCCTCACATCCACTATCCACACTGATCTTTGGGCACTTGCTTTTCCTTTTGCCAT
Organism: Semnornis frantzii; assembly: GCA_013399775.1. Classification (NCBI taxonomy): domain Eukaryota; kingdom Metazoa; phylum Chordata; class Aves; order Piciformes; family Ramphastidae; genus Semnornis; species Semnornis frantzii. The sequence continues at coordinate 19,655 of VWYK01050127.1, read as the reverse complement.
CTCTGAAGTTTGGTGACATTGTATGGTTAAGAGTTTGTTTATGACTTCCCAGTTTGGATCCACACTCTGTAAAACCCATGAACTTCTGACTTAAAATGCCATCTGTAGTATGGTGTAAAGGGATATTGTAATGTGGCAGGCTTGCAAACTTTCATCTTAGGCTCTTTTATCTTCTACTTTGTGCCTAATATTTTATTTACAGTAATCCTACAGAGGGCAGTAGCAGTCTATGGGAAAAAATGACACTTTGCCTTCAGACTGAATGTTAGGTAAATGTTAGCTAAAATATCACTGCCAGACATTGCCCATTTCTACATGAGATCTAAGGAAATTGCTGTTTAGTCAGATTTCTGAAGAAGGCAGTTCTGATAATGTCAGGATTGTTTCTGAAATAAGTAACATTAGTATTACATAGGTAGAATTAGTCTTTTAACTTCACATTCTCAAAATAAGACTGACAAGTCGTTAGTAAGGAGATACAACCTCCACTCTGCTGGGTAAATCAGTCTAATGGGTGTATGGTTACATGTACCAAATGTGTGTGCTAAAACTGTGTGCACTTTATGTGTAGGCAGTTAGATTTATCAGTCCAGGGACCCTAAAGATTGACTCATTCCAGCCCTCTGCCATGGGCAGGAACACCTTCCATGGACAAGGCCATGAGCAACCTGGTCTAAACCTGACCTTGAATGCTGCCAGAGGGGAGATATCCATAAACCTCCCTGGGCAGCCGAGAACATCGAGTCCAACCACTCGCCTAAGGTTTGCAGTCCTAGCAGTACTGCTCAGCTGCTACCACTAAACCAGTGGATAAGGAGATCACAACTCAGAGTTCCTATGGGTGGTATTTTGAAGGCTGGAATTTTCAACAGTGTTCATCCCCTTTCTGAAGAGAGATGCTGATGAAACAGAGAAGAGCACTGCATAATTAGAGGGTTGGAAAGACTCCTTTCCAGTTAAGTGTTTAAAAGGTTAATTTATCTTTGTCCTAAATAAAAGTTACTTCCCAGTTATCTACCAGATACCTATGGGTTGTGACACTCATAGCAGTAAGGCAGACAACATCTCACATCTCAGTATCCATTTTATTTGGAATTAGCCCAATTCAGACTGCAAACTGGATACACATTTTAAGAATGAGGATGATTAGCCACTGAAAGAGATTAACTTGGACATAATGAGTCAAAATGTAGAGGCTGAGGGAGCTGGGGTTGTTTAGCCTGGAGAAGAGAAGGCTCAGGGCTGACCTCATTGCTGTCTACAACTACCTGAAGGAAGGTTGTACCCAGGTGGGGTTGGTCTCTTCTTCCAGGCAACCAGCAACAGAATGAGAGGACACAGTCTCAAGTTGTGCCAGAGGAGGTATAGGCTGGATATTAGGAGGAAGTTCTTGACAGAGAGAGTGATTGACATTGCAATGGGCTGCCCAGGAGGTGTTCAAGAAAAGCCAGGATGGGGCACTTAGTGCCGTGGTCTAGTTGATTGGAGAGGGCTGGGTGATAGGTTGGACTGGATGATCTTGGAGGTCCTATCCTATGCTATCCTATGCTATCCTATGCTATCCTATGCTATCCTATGCTATCCTATGCTATCCTATGCTATCCTATGCTATCCTATGCTGTCCTGTCCTGTCCTATCCTGTCCTGTCCTATCCTGATGTTCAGGCAGAAGTTACTGTTTTTGGCTCAGAAATTACTGAGTGAAATTCTTTGAACCCTGTCACCTTTCAGATCAGCTCAGATCATCCTACTGGTTTTCTTGATGAAAGGTCTTTCATGTAGGCTCATGAAAAAGGAAGAACAAGCTGCCTGCTGTACCTGCACATAAAATCAAATTAAATATTTAATGTTCTGGATGACATTGCTTGGCTTGGCTCCTGTGCCAGGTACAGGATGGGCAAGTGCTGTTGCAGGAGCTTCTTCACTGGAACCCTTATGTTCTGCTTAATTTGATTCAGTTTTTCCACTCCAAAAATTGAATCATAACACAGACGAAACCCAGGGTTCTGCCTTTGTGCCAAATAAGAGTATAAGAGCAACAACAACAACAAAAATTACACTAGTGGATAAAAAGAGCTTTGAGACTTGTAAAACATGATAGAAACTCCTGTTGCAGTTAACCTTTTCAATTTTCAAAACACCCCTCCTCCCCTTATAGTAGTGTTCTGAGTAGAAGCCTGAATGTGGAAGCAAAGGCTTCTTCTGGCTGCAGGTACAAGGGTGGTTATGACAGCTATGGCAGGGGAGCTGAGCGATTGAATCCAGTTCCTGTGGCATTGAGCCAGCTTGACTTGGGGCTGGCAGAAGGTTCCTGGGCTGACTGAGCAGTCAGTCTCTTCCAAGTGGAAGCTGTCTATATGGGCAGCCTGTTCCAGTGCTCAGTGCCACTTCCTCTGCCTTACTTCCTGGCCAAAGAAAAAGCCATTCCCTTCAAAATGCAATGCTTGGGATGAACAGGATAACAAGTGATGTGTCCAGAGCAAAGAAAACAATTCAGCTTCTCTTCAGTGATGATGCTGTCAGCTACAACAGTACAGTTTCAGTGCTGGGTCTGTTAATGACCAACCTGGTCAGTAACTGTAAAAACTCACTTCAAATGACTATTGTCCTCTAGAAGAACAGAATTCCCACCTTAATGCCTCTCTGTTTGCAAAACATAATGTTTGTATTGGAAGGTGACCCTCATGAGAGTCATTGGCATCGAACAAGATACTCATCTTTGGACAACTCAGGTAGGTAGGTAGATAGGTAGAGAGAGAGAGAGAATAGAATCATACAGTGGTTTGGGTAGGAAGGACCGGCTAAAGGTCATCCAGTCCAATCCCCCTGCAGTCAGCAGGGACATCCTCCACTAGAGCAACTTGCTCAGACCCTTGTCCAGCCTCACCTTGAATACCTGCAGGGATAGCTCCCTGGGCAACCTGTTGCAGTGTCACCATCCTCATGGTGCAGGATTTTGTTCCTCACATCCCATCTAAATCTGCTCTTCTCTCATTTCAAATGATTGCCCTTATCCTGTCCCTGCAGGCCTTTACAAACAGTCCCTCTGCAACCTCCTTGTAGCTCCCTTCAGGTACTGGAAGGTTGCTATTAGGTATGCCCAGAGCCTTCTCTTCTGCAGGCTGCACGACCCCAGCTCCCTCAGCCTGTCCTCACAGCAGAGGTGTTCCAGCCCTCTGATCATTTTTGTGGCCCCCCCCTCTGGACCCACTCCATAAGGTCCATATATGTGTGTTTTTATATATATGAAAATATCTCCTGGGATGCTTCTTGCACTCTTTCAGTTTTCTAATCAAATGCATTTTTTTAAAGGCTGCCTCATCTTAGTGTATCTCTTCTGACATATTTATGTTGGGTTAGTGCCCATAAACCAGCTTAAAGACTGTCAGAATGTAACAAGCAATATGACACATTTTTAGGAGAAGATGCAAGTATGCAGTAAATCATATTTGTGCTTCATTTTACAACTGTTTGACTGCCTGAATTTGGCATTTAAAAAGATGTCCTCATTTTGCCTAAACAAAGGCTGGCTAAAGGCTTCGTTGCAGCTGGAGTGGAGCTTTACAAGACCACAGAACTTTGCCATAGTTGGTATAAGCTTTAGGAACATCTAAACCAAGCCAAATATGTATTTAAATAACGTTTAAGAAAAAAAGGAAAAAAAAAAAAAAGCCTAAGAAAAACAACCAATGGCAAGTCAACTGTGGAGTTCATGAGGGTAAAACCCCTGAGCTCTGAAGTAAAACCTAACCTTGAGAAGCAGCTTCTTGCCCAGTGTGCCTCTGTGTAGCTGCACTGGAAAGAGGGGAACGATGTTAATTTGTACCAGCCGAAGAGCTGGCCCAGAATTTCATGGCCTTTACAGTTCCTAGAGGTTTCCTTTTAAAATAAATATTTACAGTTTCTTGTAAATTTATTGCTGGGCAAGTTATGCCAGAAGAGCAGCCGTGGAAATTAAAGTTCACTATCACATCCTAGGGAAGGAAACAGCAATGGTGCTACAGCCCAGATTTCTGTGAGTGCCAGCACATTACTACCACACCTACAGAAGCTTCCTTTCCCTGGGCAAGAGCAGCATCCAGCCTCATGGGTTCCTTTTCTGGGGAACCTCATTTATGGATTCTCTCCTTCTGCCTGTTTCTCATCCATAACCAAATGTACCTGAAAAATCCATGACTATTACCAAAGAGATGCCTGATGAGTGGCTGATGAGCATGAAGCTATGGCCCAACTGGACATTACTGTCATAGATAGTAAGTAGATTGTCACCTGCATGTCGTTCTGGTTTGAAAGACCATCTGCTCCAGGGGTAGAATAGTTTCATTGATTAGAGAGAGGAAGTGAAGATGCTGATAGAAATAGGGATGTGTGTCTGTCAGCTGGGGTTGGTAGAAATGTGTCATAGTTCTTTCAGCATGTTTATGCAGCTGTCGAGACAGATGATGGTGAAGTATTGGTGTTCCTGTTTGGTTTGTCCACTGTTTAAATGGAGAACATCCCTACTTGAGAGCACGTTGGTATTCACCGCGGCACTCTGTACAGCTGGGCAGCTGTAACAGGTTTCTGAGTTCAAATGTGGGTTAGTTTGACCTGTTGACTAAGGGGGTGTTTTCTAAGATACCTCCTCCTATTGCCTGTCCCTTCTTTGTTGAAACTCTTGCATCCATTTCTTCCTCCACGGTCATTCCGGGCCCTGATTGGAGCCACTACTAATAGTCAAAACAGGCCAATATTCCCTTAGTGCAATTCTCAGACCACTCATGTATGTGTTTATTATGTTTCATGTAACCTGCCTGTAGGAGACGTGTCAAGTAAAGGCTGCTGAGTGTACGTATTGTCCACTCCAACTTTATGTAAGACTAATGAAAGACTCCATACCACTTCCCTGTCTGGAACTCATTAATGCTTTTGAATTGCTCTGTTAGGAATCTTGGGGGATTTGATTGTACAAATAATGAGAAGAAGATGGAGAGTGATGAATAAGAATGCTATTTGTCTGCTATTAAATGGAGGGTGCAACTTGGTTTGAATGGCACAGCCAACTTGGTTTCATTATTTTTCTGATCATCTCACTGGTATGTGGTCGATAGAGGTCCCTCCAGCCTCTTTCTAAGGCAGTCATGTGGACAGCATTTTGAATTTTACAGTAACTAAGCAAAAACAAGAAGGAATTCAAGTGTCTTAGTCGGTTATGTCAAGACAGCAAGGAAAGCATTGCCTGTGCTCCAGTTTTGTTTCCCTTCACCTCAGCACAAAGGCTAAGTCTTGGCCAACAGCAGGACTGTTGTGTCATGTGCTGGGGCTGCGGGTGAGGGAAGGAGACCCTGCAGAAATGGGGAGGTTGAGTTAGTGCCACCTCTATGGGCTTCACTACACATTTTGAGAGATGCAGCACATTTCTGGGAATTCACAGAGCTGCTGTGCCTCCAGTGCTGGGATTGAAGAAGTAGATAGGATGGAAGGAAAGGAAAACATCAAGGACTAAAGGTAACTTCTTTCTTGTGATACAACAGATGAAATCATCCCTAGTGGGAAAGCCAGTGAATGGAAGCTGGAGGAACTGATTTTCCTCAGCTTGATGCAGTTCTTAGCCTCAGCAAAGCAAAACAGCTCTTATCTGAGCTTTTCTCAGGCTGTGCAGTTTCCCTCTGGCAATCTCTGCTTTAAGGAATGTTTTTGTCGCTTTTTGTTGTGATCCAGAGTAGAGGAGACAACACTAAGCTTTGGTCATCCCGTGGGTGGAGGCCATACCTCTTGCCCACCCCTGAGCTGGTAATTCTACCAGTCCCTTCCACCCAGCTGTGGTTCTTTACAATCGAAATAGAAACTGAGCCCAAAGAGTTTTGCTTGTTTTGAGGAAGGGCTGTGTGCCAGGGTGCTCTTGTTGGGAATGCTCTGCTTTACCTGCTTGTGGTTTGGATTATAGAAAGACTGATTTTCACAGACAGCTCCTGGCAGAAGTGCAGGCATTTCCAGACTTTGGGGGTTTGCTGAGCATGATAGATCATTACTGAAAAAGAGCACAGCTCAGCTAAAAAACTCTTACTCTGCAGGACTCTATTTGTAGTGTTTAGAAGGAGTCTTCTAGTGGTTGCTGGGGAAGGGTCAAGACTCACCAGTTACTCTAGACAGGAGATGATGAAATTGCCACAGTGGTTTCTGCCATTCTGACACTCCAATGTCATAGGGCGGATCTGCTTTTGCTTCCTAAATTAGAATCTGATTGTGAATTTGCTTTTAACTCAGTTATCTAATCCATGGGCTAGACTAAAAGATATTTCTCTTCATGAGAACTTCTTATTTTTCCCATAACTGTGAAATAAAAAAAAACAATGACAGCTTGTTCATTCTGAAACAAATGAAAAATGCTGGCAAGTTTTTGACCCTCCTAAGGAGAAGTAACTGTGGGAGCATCCTTCCTCTTCTTGTCGCCTTTCATGCTTATCATGATTGGCATTGAAAGTTTTCAGTTAGAGCAAATCGGAGCCCGCTTGCTTAGAGTGGACATGACAGATGATGGGAAATTGCATATATTGTCTCCTGACTTTAGTATAATCTAAGTTCTCAAAAACTTCTCTGGAAGAATTCTAAAGCCTTCGGACCTTCTCTCCTGATTCCATCACAAATGGGTAGGTTTGCAGATGCTTAAGGCTTTGCAGGAGCAGCTGAAATCAGATTTACCCATGCTACAGTGCGAATTGGCATTGGAACTAGACCACCAACATCTTTTTTTAACAGAAACACTAGGAACAAAATAGATTTCAGGCCAAGATTTGACTTTGAAAAGAGGAACGCGATCATTATTTATTGTAGACCATAGCTGGGGTTTGAAAACATTTCTTTTATAGTCAGTTTTAGTTAATGCAGGTTGCTGAAGAAAGAAAATATCTGCCTCACAAAGGAACACATGGGAAATAATAAGCTTATTAATTGAATGCATGAAACCTGCTCTCCTTTTCATGAAAGAAGGGCCTATGCTATGCTGAATCAAACTTTCCCCTTTGCATGCTGATGTGTTATCCATGTATTAACGTTGCTGCTTCATTAGGAAACCCAGTGTTTGAATCTCCATGCTGGCAGCAGAACCCCTCTCGTGTACCAAGAGTGGTCTGAGAGGCAAAGGAGCCAGCAGACTTGTTTGTGAGGAAACAGAGAACCTTGGAAAGGCTGAAGCTTCCTGAAGCAGAGGCCATTTTTCATGAGTTTTACTTTTCATTTCTTGCGTTAACCTTGCCTAGTGGAACCTAACACAACCTTGAGGATTTTGAATTTCCAGTTTTACTGTGTTTGACTCGAGTATGAACCAAAAACCACTGTGCTCGTCCAAGAAAATATCTTCATTCCCAAAGTGTAGCTGCTTCAAACATGCGCTTAAGAGTTTGTAAATACTTTTCATTCATTTTGGATGCATCCAGCATTCACAGCAGCCACTTCCTGAAAAATGTTAGGAAAAGATTCTGAGAATTACATTTATGTCCCAATATACTCATTTTTTGACGTTACACCTGCAGTAGTGGTGGCATCCTAATGGTGATTTCTTTGACACGTGTCTGAATGAAGTGCAGCTCTCTGAGTGGAATTGTACTCATCTGGCACTACTGGCAGCAGAAGCAGAGTTAACCTCCAAACTGGAGGGTGTGGGGGAGCTGGGAGCAAAGCAAAGGCTGTGTTTGAAAGCAAACAAACTGGGGGAAAAAAGGTGCACTTTGTTCTGTGACCAAGTTAAAAAGGTAATAATAATTAGAAATCTTGAATGCATTCAAAGACAGGAGAAATGAAAAAGTGCTGGATTTTGGGCAGTGCTTTTGGATTTGTAAAACAGGTCCTTTCACTTGATCCAAGCAAAGCCTTTTCACAAAAAGCTCCTGGGCCGGAGCACTCGCCTAGGCTGTTAGGATCAAGTTGATATCCCAAGGGAGCCAACACCTTCCATTCATTTCCAGAGAAACATTGTGGAGCAGGTAGGAGCCCTGTTTTGATGTGGGCTGCCTGCTGTTTCAGCCCCCACAGCTGGTCTGCAGTGTGCTAACAGCTAACTCAGTGTTTGAGACAGAGTCAGACTTTACAGCTGGGTGGTGGATGCAAACTGTTGCTTGGGTAGCTCTTGCCTCAGGACCTGTGCCCCAGCCTGTGGGTCACAGCTCACAGAAGTGCTCTGCATAGGCTATGAGTTCTGGTGAATGCAGGGTGGCTTTGTTCATACCGAGACACACCTTGCCTGTATTTTTCTCCAACAGTTGTGAAGAACCTGTTTGAGAAGAGCACAGCTTTCTTTTCAAAGTCCTGTTTTGCTGGCTGCATGCTCCAGCCAAATGCCATCTCACCCCAGGCTGGATGTTGCACCAGCTGGGGGTGCGCCCAAATCTGCTGCTTTGGAGCTGCATCTCTCACTGCTAACTCTCAGTTCATTGCCTTTATGTTGCCCTAGTCCTGTTGATCCTTGCAACTCAGTTATTCTGAGGACATCAAGGGTTCCCTGTCCATATTGATTAGTACATGAGGTTCATCTTAGGACCCAGCTGAGGCATGTTCATGTATCATAGGCAGCTCTGATGTGTTTTGGACACTGATATGCTTTGTCTCAAGATTCATTTGGCACAAATAGGCTAGAATTTAGTGCTGAAATGACAAAGAATCTCTACTTTCTGTAGAAGTATCTCAGTCTGAGATGGGAAATTGTTTGTTTGGTTGGTTGGTTTGTTTTTGTTTGGTTTTTTTTTTTTAGAAGAAGCTAATGCAAATTAATTGTAAATTATGCACAAATGGGATTTTTGTGAAGCTTTCCTTATATTGCTGCTCATCTCTGCAAGGCAGGCTGAGACAAAAGCCTACTTGTTCTGGGTTTACAAAGGGATGGTGGTGCAGTGTTCCAATGGGAAGTAGGTTTTCATGGGTGGGAGGACTTCAGGAAATAAAAATAATAACAAAGCAGTGGTGTATGGTAAGAGGCACGAAGGAAAAAGCGGTGGTGCACAGCTTGCGAAAGCAGGGGGATTAACGTTTCCAGCAGTGGCTGAAGTAGCTGTGACCTTCCTTCCACTGTGGGCAGGGGGCTGTGATGGTGGGTCACAGCTTCTCCTGGCAGTGAGGGTCTCCTAGTACTCACTTTTTCAGTCCTCCTTAACCCTTAAGATTCAATCTAGCAGGCTTGAGCAGGTAAATTAGAGGACCATTGCTCTTTGTGATGTTTACTTTTCCTTCTGTACTAGAGTAAAGCAGGAACAGTGCCCTGGAAGTCAGCAGACTGGCACTAGCTTAAAAGAAAGGACAATTCCTTTTGGTGGCTGTAGTCCAGCTCTTGCTTCTCTCCAGCTCCATGTGGGTAGTTTGCCGTTGGAGAGGGACTGGCAAAAGCAGCCAGTATATTTGTCATTGGTTAGTAACAGAGTTCTGGAAATCTCTGACTGCAGTAGTTAAGTATCGTTAATTCCTGCTGCCCTGCTTTGTCCGTAACCACGCAAAATGACGGAGTTTGTTATTAAGAGGTCTCTGATACTCTTAGAAACCCAGTTCCACACTAAGTCAGGAAGATGTATGTGCTTGAAATCTTCAGTAGATCTGTTTTGGATCAGAGGAGGGAGGTTAACAGAGCCGTATCTTCGCTGGGCAGCTGAAAGTGAAGTAAACCAGCCCCTGTGTGGTTGCAGCGTGATTTACAGGGCTGAATTCAGAGGGCAGCTCCTGCTGCTGGGGACGCACGCTCACAACCGCTGTTGATTTTTGAATTAAAAAAATGCAGCTCTGTACACAGTTTACTCTCTTGCTAGAGGGCAGGGAAATATAGGTAAGAGCCGTTAATCCCCAGCAGGCTGCTGGGCAGGGGAACAGACAGAGATGACAAAAGTTAATTGGAAACATGAGCGGTTTAACAGAAAACATATTTGTGATGATTGAGAGAGCAACGTCTCCAGAAAGGAAACTCTGCACAGAGAAACTTCAGAGGAGAAGTGGCCACCGGTAGGTGAGTGTGATTTTTCAAGCTCTCTTTAAGCTCTGTGCTAATTTCTTAACGAGGGCAAATGACATTAAAAAGAACTGCATAAAGACAAGATTTGCTCTCTCTGAGGGGGGGCTGCACAGCTGCTGGCGCTGGCTTCTCTTGCAGCTAGATGTAATTCATTTGGGTTCTGCATAGGAACACAATTGGGTTTATTTTTGTATGTGGGGTTTTCTTCTAGCTTTCGCATACAAAGGTCTTATGCTCCCCCAATAACTAAAAAGACTTTGGTTTCAATTTTTTCCTTACTCCTGCATTTTTTTGTACGTTTGAGGTTTTTCTCAGAATTGAACTTGGACAGCAAGTATTTTGCCAAAAGCAGAGGGAACCCTTAGTTAGAAAATAGTGCTGTGTTTTTACTAATGGAAAAGTATTATGGGCTTAGTAAGGGAGAAGACGTTGCAAAACACATTTTGGTTTGAATTGGAGGAGTTTCTTTTTTATTTATTCCTTTTTCTTGAACCAGCAACTAAATGTAAATTACATGGTAGGAGCTGCTCTACTATGTAGGAAAAGAAAACTGCTCCTGATGTTGAAAATACTAATATGTGTCTATCTTTTTCACGTTATTAATGTAGACTTCCTAATGTTTCATTACAAAAAGAATCCCAAAGTAATCTATACCATCAGGTACTGTTGTGTTGAATTTGGGGGTTGTTTTTTTTGTCTTTCCCCAGAACCTGCAGACAGTCCAACCTCCCAGCCCACAGGAATGAATGAAAATGTCTCATCCTCGGTTCAAAGCTGCAGCAGTACTGTTGGTTGCAATAACTCCTCAGCCATCCCTCAGCCCAGCTCTGCTATTAAACCTTGGCGCAGCAAGTCCCTTAGCGCTAAGCACACAGCGACGTCTTCCATGTTATCCGTAAAGCAGCCCCCACCAGAGCCTCCAAAGCCACCCTCAGAGATTGCCAAGACAGCTCCCAACAGTCAAAAATCCATGCTTGAAAAATTAAAGCTCTTCAACAGCAAAGGAGGCTCCAAAGCAGGGGGGACAGCACTCGAGTGTCCAGGGTCTCGGGACAACAGCTGCGAGAAGCTAGAGGCGCTTCTCAGCTTTGAGGAAAGCGAAGAAATCGATGCCACCAACCAGAATGTGAACAATCCAGGATCCATGTCCAGTAGTCCCAAAATTGCACTCAAGGGAATTGCACAGAGGACTTTTAGCCGGGCACTAACTAATAAGAAAAGTTCTCCGAAGGGTAATGAGAAGGATAAAGAGAAACAGAAAGAGAAAGAAAAGGATAAAAGTAAAGACGTTGCAAAGAGAACATCCGTCACTGAGAAGCTGGACCTGAGAGAGGAACCAAAAGAAGAACAGACAGCAGCAGCAACAGAGATGCCAAAAAAGTCCTCCAAGATCGCCAGCTTTATCCCTAAAGGAGGAAAGCTGAATAGTGCCAAGAAGGAGGCCTCTGCCCCTTCGCACAGTGGAATACCAAAACCAGGAATGAAAAACACCACAGGGAAATCCTCAAGTGCCCCCACTCCTGCAAAGGAAGGTGAGAGAAGCCGCGTCGGGAAAGCCGGCTCAGGGCTGCCTCATCAGAAGTCTCAGCTGGACAGCAGGCACTCCAGCTCCTCCTCCAGCCTAGCCTCTTCAGAAGGGAAAGGCGTAGGAGGCCTCAACAGCAGCAGCAGCAGCCAAGCTGTCAATGGCCCCACCACGACGACACACACCACAGGGAGCAACACTGTGAGTGTTCAGCTACCTCATCCCCAGCAGCAATACAGCCACCCGAACACTGCCACCGTAGCTCCCTTCATGTACAGGTACAGTGAACCTCTCTGCTGGACTGTTCTGAATGTGACACCTAGATAGCAAGATTCATTTTGGACACTCTTTCAGGCAGGCAAGGCAGCAAGATGAATGCCACACCATGTACAGATTTCTTGCTTTAGGAGTAGGCAGTTTATGAATTTACACAAACTATAAAGCTCTGGGGTGACCTTGGGGTGACCTTAGAGTGACCTTGCAGTTGCTGAAGTGGGCTACAAGAAATCTGGGAAGGGGCCTTTTGTGATAGGACAAGAGGGAATGGATTGAAGCTTGAGGAGGGCAGATTTAGACTGGAGATCAGGAACAAATTCTTGACAGTGAGGATGGGGAGACATTGGAACAGGCTGCTCAGGGAGACTGTGGATGCCCCCTCCCTGGAGGTATTTGAGGCCGGGTTGGATGAGGCCTTGAGCAGTGTGGTCTAGTGGGAGGCGTCCATGCCCACGGCAGAGAGTTGGAACTGGATGATCTTTAAGGTCCCTTCCAAGCCAAACCATTTGGTGATTCTCTGAACTGTTGGTGAAGGCCATCGGGCTAAGATGTACAAGAAGGAGTGAGTATAGTTGTCTCTGACCCTAGTAACAGTTTGGGTGAGAATGCTAACACCTTCCTGACCAGGTCCTGCTCTTCCCTGGTTTTGTATCATTTGGATTAGGTTAGATTTACTTTAAAAGTTATGCCAACAGCAGTTTATGGACTAGATGCACTGAATCTCCTCAGTGTGGTTAATGGGGGCGGAGCTGCCTGGCCTTACTCCTTGCATTTTTGAAACACTGGAGGAAAAAAGGCCAAACTGCATAATCTTGCTGGCTTGAAAAGTCGAATGGTATTGATTTGCAAGGCAAACACACAGTGCTATTATCAATTCACTAGCCTGACATGTTTTGAACCTGCAAAACGCTCTTGTTAAGGCCTTGCAGTAACAGGCTCAGAGTTTTTCTAATATCAGTTAGGGTTACTTTAAATGAAACTTTCCAGGTGCCTGTAGTCTTACTTTTTCTTTAGGTGTTTTGAAGGTAAAAGATATGAGAAACTGTCCTACATTTCACCTGAAATGAAGAATATTGCAGTAGTAATTCCCCGCTGTGTCTCTACTTGTGTACAGCACTTAACCCCTTGGACAGGAGAATTCCAGCAGCTTCTTAGTGTGGCTCTATGAGGAAGAACACAGTGCAACTAGGAAAATGAAGCAGATCTTCTGACATCACTTTCATTGCCTGACAGCCACAATGTCAGACCATAAATTGTAGTCTGAAGTTACTTTAACACTCTTTATTTTAAAGCACAGATGAGTGCCATTTTTGTTCTGGAAGGGAAACTGGCAGGAGTGTAGCATGCCAGCACACGCTACCTGCTCTACACTCATGCAGTATGGACTGTGTCAGAAAGGATCAGATTAGCCAGGACAACTGACGTTATTGATAATTAAACTTTAACTGGAAATCCAGGTGTCTGAAGAGCTGTGAAGCTTATCTTTGACTATGAATTTTTTATTTTTCACAGCTGAGTGCTCGTGTCCATTTCTAGGACATAATTCAACATGGGACTAATGAATTATGTAAAATCAGCCTGCTGGTCTGTTCTGGAGAGAGGGACCGAGTGGCTGATGGCAGGTGTCTGGTTATTATACTGGAGATACTTTTGATGGAGAGTAACTGCACATCTCTGCTCCATTTTGCCTTCCAGATCACAGACAGACAATGAAGGGAATGTGACAGCTGAGGCCAGCACAGGAGGGGTCAGCATGGAATCTGCTCTGTATGTCAAAACTGCACAGCCTGCTCTCGAAGACCTCTCAGGTATGTCTTGCAGTACAACCTACTGACTGTGGTCTGATGAAATAAGAATGGGCTAAAGCCAATTTGAAGTGAGGTGCTCCGTCTTTAGGGAGGGATTTATTCTGCTTTTATTCCTAATGCTTTAGTCCTTACCAGTTACCATATCTCTTTCAGCTCTTTAGCAGTGGGAAGTGGGTGTCACATATCTAAACACGAGATGGTCAAGTTCTGCACAATGGTGTGCACCAGATTCTTAAAAATTAATAGGAATTTTAATAGGAAACTTAAACAAGAAATAGGTTGCTTCATGTTGTTCTAGGAGTCGTTCTAGCACCCTTTAGGATTAAGCCATTAAAAAGATCCTAAGCACTCCTAAACGTTTGATAGCTATTTTTTACTTTTTAAAACTTTGCTTCAGAAGAGATTAAGTCACTTTCCTTGATGGCTTGTTTATAGATTTGGAGGAATCTGAGCATTCACTCACATGAATCTGGTCATTTTGAGAACTGGCCTTTACAATGATAGGAGACCAAACTCCAACTACACTTTAATTTGTCCAGTATACAGAAGCTGCAACTGAGTGCTAGTAGAGTACTGGAAGTCTAAATTAGAAAGTGCCTCTTACATTTATGTTGAATTTCTGCTTCTGTAAGAAGTATATGATAATTAGCAGTCATTTTTAAGCTTATCTACAGCAAAGCAATTTTTAGCAACCATGGTCTACTAACAGTCTTTTAAAATGTGTTTAGTGTCACAGTCATCTCCTGTTCCAGTTTCAGCAATGTCTATGACTTTATTTGCTGCCTGTCGTTGCAGTATCTCTCATCAGCAGAATATCTCAGGTTTTTTCATCTCCTTATTCTTGATGTCTTCCAGTTTAATGTGAATCTTGAAGCTGATTGTCCTGCTTGGGAAAAAATCACGTGGCTAGAAGTTTCATTATTGGATTAATTTCATACTGCATTACCTGTTCTGTGACTGCTGCCTTTGTACTTGTGTGTGTGGATGCTGATAGCAAACGCAAGGGGCATGGGCACTGGTGAAGATAAGGGTTGCATCAATGCAGAGATGAGTGTATATGTGTGTATGGTTTATATTTAGCTGGATTAAATATTTGAAAGGGAAATAAATGGCACAAGTGATAAAATCCTTGAGAACACCTTTGGGTTCACATTTAACTATGAGGGACAGTTCAAAGTAAGAAACACAGTGTCCAGCTGTTTAAACCTTTTTCAGGGCTACCACTTAATCATCATATTGCCTAGCCTAGGTGCATTTCAGCCTGTAAACTGAGAAGTGTTTGTAGATCACAAAAGGTCTTTAGTCTTTGATGACAGATGTTATGTAAATACAAACTGTTATTCAAGCAGAATATGTAAGTTTGGGGATCCAAAAATGGAAGGCAGCCGACAGCCTCAAACAATGGAGATGCAAAACCCAGCTGTGTGCAGCCAGGCCCACAACCAACAGCAACCCATAAAGAGTCTGTGGGGAAAAGGAGCAAACAAGACAAATGTTCGCTCAACACAAAGAAAATTAGAAGAAATTAGGGACAGATTTCATCTGTTCCTATATAGCAGCTATTGAGGTTTTTCATTTAAAAGCAGATATACACCCAAAGGTAGGGAAAACTGGAAGCTGAGTGTTTTAATGCTGCTGCCTGTTCAGGAAAAACTAAGTGATTTCATAGTTAACTTCTGGTGGCACTATCCAATGCCTGCCTTTTAAGCATGCTTATAATTTAAGCCACTGAATGTCATGGAAGTAAAAATTTGATACCAGTTGAGGCATAGCAGTGATCTCAATAGAAACTGCCTCAGCTTATCTGATGGATATTCTCTCAAGAAGTCATCTACCACTTGCTTTCATATCTGGGAGAGAAACGATCTGTAAGAGAGCACCGTGACCTTTACTGACCTAGAAGTCTATCAATATAAATATTTTATATTCTTTACTGCAAAATTTTCTAGATCCATGAGTGTAGAAAAGTGTTTTCTGTCCCAGAGACCCACTGGCTGAAGGAAGGGGTCTGGTGAAACGGCTGTTTCCCGTCCGACGGGATCAGAATTGTTTGACCCTTTGGCCTGAGCAAATTGTATTTCCAGGAGATTATTTCCCAGGGAGCAGAAGCACGCAAAACAAAAGGCTGATGTGGGCACTACCTGAGCCACTGCTGCGTGCCTCAGAATGGATAATGATGGTATAAGTGTTAAAGTCTCTCTTCCCCTCCCTAGAGAACTCCCCCCGTAGTCAGGGCTCCAGCGCTTTGAGTAGTTTGTGCTGCTGAGGCTTTGGGACTTGTTTTTTCTGTGCCATCAACTTGGCATCTCTCAGAAAGATGGAGTTTAAAGCAAGGAATGTGGCAGGTTCCAACAACAGCTTATTTCTCCAGTCCTTAACATTTCTGGTTTGTGTAATATATGCATAACCACCTAAACTAGCAGTTGGATGGACAACCAGTGCACTGGCAGTTTAAGAATGCATCACACATGCAGAGAAAACAGATACCAAATTTGAAAAGCTTTAAATTTGGTGAAGTCATGAGTCACAAACCCTTTGGAATGAAATTATTTCTTTCTGTGCCCAACCGAAGCCTCGTGATGCCCTTTTGGAAGTTTTCTGTTTCAGCTTACAAAGAGTATATTGGCACTGCCAGAAATTCACTTCAACCTCTGAGGAGGTTTTACTATATAAAGCTCAGCTGAGTTAGCAGCCAAAGCATTTCCTAATTGACTGCTGAGATCAAGTAAATGCATTATTGTGAGACCCCACCTCAAACACTGCTTCCAGCTCTGGCATCCCCATCATAAGAAGGAGACAGAACTGCTGGAGTGAGTCCAGAGGGCCACAAGATTGATCCAAGGGCTGAAGCACCTCTGCTATAAGGATATACTGAGGGAGCTGGGGATGTTCAACCTGGAGAAGGCTCTGGGGGGAGCTTTCCAATACTTGAAGGGATCCTACAGCAAGGCTGCAGAAGGACTTCTTCTAAGAGTGTCCGGCAATAGGACAAGGAGAAATGGCTTTAAGCTGAGGGAGAGAAGATTTAGATTGGCCCTTAGGAAGAAATTCTTCAGTGTGAGTGTGGTAATACTCTGGAATAGGCTACCCAGGGAGGTCTGTGGATGCCTCCTCCCAGAGGGTGTTAGATGAGGCCTTGAGAGCTGTGTCTAGTTGAGAGGTGTCCCTGCCCATGGTGGGGAGGTAGGAGTAGATGATCTCTGAGGTCCCTTCCAACCTAAACCATTCTATGATTATGCTGAAGCACTAATTAAATTATTAATTTATTAAAAAAAATTTATACCGAGGCTCTAGAAGGATTTTTTTTCCCAACATATATAAACTTTTAAGTATCAGGACATGAATGTGTTTTAGAGCAGGGTGTTTCAGGGACAAGATTTCTAAATGCCAGGGAGACTAGAAGTCATGCCCCCCTTTGTGTCATGTGGCACACTGAAGTTACAGTGACTGTGCTGTGGTGTTAACAGGCAAACTTTTGCTATTTTACCTAAAACATCACTCAGCATGGAGCACCCAACCAGCACAGTTTGCTGGAGAGCTGCTGTCGAAGAACAGAAGCTATTTAAAATGAGTGAAAAGAAGACCTAGCAAAAATACAGCGCTGGAGACATTGGCTGTGTTGGGCTGATGTTAATTTTGTCAATATGTGAGATGGAAAGGGTGGTATTGATGGAGTATGTCTTCTAATGAGGTTGAAAGTTAACCAGAATTTAAATTGGGTCATCTGGGGAAATGACAGTACAGGAACATCTGGTGCAAAGGCAGCCTGTGAAATAAAGTTAGCAGCACAGAGTGCACAGTTAGCCCGGCTGCAGCAGCAGCAGGTACCTGCTGTAGGGGAAGGATATCTCCATTGAAATCAGTGTTGAATAACAGAAAGGCAGGAAAAAAATGTGTTGGAGCCAGGCTGAAGCAGAGGTAGCGGCTCAGCTGGGTGCTGTTTCCTGCCTTCTCCTTTCTCATGGTTTATTTTCCCTGTAGGAGAGGATCCAGAAACTCGGCGGTTACGAACTGTGAAGAACATTGCTGATCTTCGGCAGAACTTGGAGGAAACTATGTCCAGTTTGCGGGGGACCCAGGTCACCCACAGGTAACAGCATGGCTTTGATCCTGTGCCTTTACATCCCCTGCCTCTGGCTGGGCTGCAGCCTGGAAAAATAATGAGCACTGACAGTGGAAAATGCTGGTCTTGTGCTTTCAGTCTCTAAAGTACAGCTACAGAGCAATACTCAGTGTTTACTGAGATGCATGATGAGTAATTGGTGGTGGCAGGTTCTATACAGAACAATTGGTGCTTGCTAAATGTCTGAGGTGATGTTTGAGTGTAGGTTACAGTTTAGAAAGTTTCTTCATCTTACTCTCCAACAACTTCAGTGCATTACACTCATCTCCCCCTGTGTGTAAAACTGTGTTTAAATAAGCAGGTGAACTGTACTTGACCCACCTTATCAAGTGCATAACTTGAATTCCTGACCAATCTTTGGACAAACACATTTTTCTGATACTGTTAGTCATCCACATCTAGAACTGCTTCTCCTTTGCAAAGCAACAGGATTTGGACATCTTCAGCAATATTTAAGATATGCTCTAAATAGACAGAGACTGTTACTGCATTTAAACATCTTGTGACTCAGGAGGCTGGGGAGCATAAACTGTTTGCTCCCTAATGAGGTCAGGGTCCTACTTACAGCTCAATACATTGTGGGCTCCAGCCCTAAATGAGTTCAGTGGGGAAACACTTGGTGTTTTGGCTTTGTATCTAAAACTGAGGCAGAGCTTGCCAAGGTCAGCTCCCAGTGCTATTTTTCTTCTCAAATGTCAATTAATGCAGCAGCTCATTATGATTTGATTACCGTAACTAGAGGATAGGTGTTCGCAGTGTGTATTGCAAATAATGCAGTGCTGTTTATTTCAACAGACATCCACAATTTAAAAAAGACAAATGTATCATTGTGATAGTTGAGCAGGAGAGAATAAGAGCAGTTTGTGTGGGTGAGAGAAGTTGCAACTATGGATTATCTGCAAATAAATGGGCTTGCAACTAAACTGCAAGTAATCTCGAATGGGGATAGTCTTGCATGGAGGTAGTCTTGCAATCTGTGCACATCTCCTGAAGTCTCAATGTGTGCAGCAGTCTAATGCTGACAATTTTTCTAACGCTGAAGTCACTGCCAAGATAAGTGCTCACAGTGTTCTCAGGCCATTCAAAGACCGTGCACAGCACAGGTGTTGGAAGGGATGGAGCAGATTCTCTCACTCAGACATGCAGAATGGAATATTTCGTATAGCCGATGTGTATCAAAAACCGCTTTTGCACGGTGTGACCTAAAATGGTTTTGTAATCAGAGCTCTGTGTAAAATGTTATGGATATTTTAAATATATTCAGTTCTTGAATATATGAAAAATAAAGTTCAGTTTGCCTTTCTTAGGATTTTTTTTTTTTTTCATTTAATCTTTTTTTCCGTGTAGAAGTAGCTACCGTCTTGGTGCTGGACGTGTCTCCACAGTGTTGGGACTTTGATGAATCCAGCCAAAAGAAAAAAAAAATAAATAAAATGTATCAGAAAAATATTACTTCAGTTGGTTTTCCTTTAGTCAGCTGAATATCCCACAGCCTTGCTTAGAGTAGCAAAAACATGGTATTATGGAGGTGAAATAGTTATGCTTTGATACTGTGAATAATCCATTAAAAAACTCCTGATTAAGTCTTCTCGCAAATATGTTGAACATTTGGTGGCCTGAGTGCCAGAGTTTCATTATTTAGGAAGGCTGCTGGAGGAATGAACCTAAACGAAGGTGCTGGAGCAGGTATCACAGAATTGTCGGGGTTAGAAAGGACCTCAAAGATCATCCAGTTCCAACCCCCTTGCCATGGGCAGGGACACTTACCACTAGAGCAGGTGCCCAGAGGCACAACCAGCCTTAAAACCCTCCAGGGATGAGGCTTCCACCACCTCCCTGGGCAACTTGTTCTCAGTGCCTCACCACCCTTACAGTGAAGAACTTCTTCCTAACATCTAATCTAAATCTACCCTGCTTCAGCTTGGATTCACAGGATCATGGAATGTTAGGGATTGGA
>VWYK01050114.1:14261-34515 GCA_013399775.1 Semnornis frantzii | reverse complement strand
AATGGGCAGAATCCCCTCCCTTGCCCTGCTGTCCACACTGCTCTTGCTGCAGCCCAACACACAGTTGCTGTCTGGGCTGCACTCACACTGCAGCCTCATGTTGAGCTTTTCATCACCCCAGACCTCCAGGTCCTTTTCCTCAGGGCTGCTCTCAGCCGTTTGCCACCCAGCCTGGATTTGTGCTTGGGATTGTGCCAACCCAGGTGCAGGACCTTACACTTGGCCTTGTTGCATGTCATGAGGTTGGCCTGAGCCCACCTCTCCAACCGGTCCAAGTACCTCTGGATGGCATCCCTGCCCTCTAGCAAGTCAACTGCGCTACAGAGCTTGGTGTCATTGATTTGTGTAAATTAGTGCAAATTGTACATCTGAGCCATGGAGATATGGAAACCCCCAGTTTTGAATCTTCAATCAAAATCCCTGTGTTTGTATCCAAGGCTCATAAACACTGCAAGAACAGTTTCCTCACTCTGAATGCAGGCATTTCTGAATGAAACTTCAGACTCCCAAACTTTCTCTTGTTCAGCTTCAGCTGGGTTTGATGAGCATGTATCTGTATGGGCTTTAACTTTGTTCTGGATGCCCTGGAAAGGAAAACCTTCAGCAACCTCTTGCCTTTGGCAACTAAACCCTGCCTCTGCATTCAGTTACAGCTACAAGAATATTTCACTTTTTGAGGCTCTGTAAAATAAACAGTTGGTTATAAAGGGTTGTAGAGAACAACAAAAACTGAGCAGGATGCATGGATATTTTGCCTTTTTTCATCCTTCCATTCTTACATGGCTGGATCTTAGTATGTTTCTGTACCAGGAGGTGGCACTGATAATTACAGGGATCTGCAGCAGACTTAAACAGAAACCCGGCTGGTAAAACCTCTTTATTGATACGAGTGTGACTACAGCTGTGTGAGCAAGCAGACTCTTAGTTTTCCTGTTTTAGTTCAGTGTCAATATGAAGGAGCTAATAAAACTAATACTACAATGATTGATTTACTTTGTCCAGTGGTGGCTGTCTCTGATTGTAGCACTAGCTCTTCTCAAAACAGTTTCTATAGAATGCAAACTATCTCTAAGGATTTAAAGATTTTTAAAGAAAAACAAGTGCATAATTTTGCTCAACCAGTATCCAAGAAAGAAGTGATTAGGAGGAGATTGTACTGGATTACTTCTTTGCATGGTATCTCCAAGCACATCAGGACTTAAGCACAGGTCCCATTCATTTGTACATCTGATCTTTGCTCTTATCCACATTTCCCAAGATCAACAGGGCTTGCTTCTTGAACAAATTTGCTTGCTTCTTTACCTAGGCTTTGACAAACTGAAGAGAAAATGCTTTGCCTAGACAGTCAGCACAGTCCACTACTTACGCAGTAGGAACTGACCTACCATTTATTTAATGGCATCTTTATTCCTCCCATTTGGTCAATATGAATTGATCTCTATTGTTCTTAATTCAACTTAATGAAGTGTTGCGTGTTCGTAACCATTATGCGGTTTGATGAGGTGGAGGTCACAATTACTTGGTTGTTTTTCTTTCTTACCTAATTAATAAATCTTTTTCTAATTTCAGCTTCACTTTGGAATTACGAAATCAAGGCTCTTGATACAGGGAGGATAATTACATGGCTATGATATTGAACAAAACTATTAGAAAAGCTGCTGAAATCCAACCCAGAGCACTAGTAGCAGCATTTGAAGTAAGCTTATTTTATGTTCTCTCTGGTCAAATGTGGTTTTGGTTGTCTGGGGTTTTTGGGTTTGGGGTTTTTTCTGTTTGTTTTTTTGTGTATGGGGACTATTGGAGAATTTGGTCAAGCTACAGTAAAAAAAGACTCTGAATAGAACCCATCTGCAATTTTAAGATCCTGATCATTTTGTGAGTTCCAGGTACTCACATGAACTTTGTATGAGGTGTTGCCAGAATTGATGGATAATTCATGGACTGGTGATTATATTTTCCTTTCTCCTTTTAAAATAATTTAATCACCCTCTCAATTTTACTTCTTAGAAGGCTTGATGTGCCATTAAATCACTATTTAAAAGTGTAAATAAATGTTTCAAGAGTTCAGCGCATCAGTAAAAATAAGGGACAGGCAAGGTTTGTGGGCATCTTTGAAATCACGTGTAAAGATTTTCCTCACTCTACTGGGAGGAGAGAGGAGAAGGCTGGCATTCGAATTAAAAGTTTTTCAGCACTGAGTGTTTTTGAGACTGAATATCTGGCAGCAAATAAGGTGAACTGAAGCGTAGCTTATCAATTTGACTGAATTTCCAGGGCTAACAAATCTCTTGTCCAGGAAGCAGACTGGTTGCTGAGGTAGGAGCTGATTTGGGAAAATATTTATTTACTAAAGACACTTCACAGGTGCTCGTCCTTTTAGCTGGTTATGCTCAAACAGCTTTTCTCCTTCATTTCTCTGAAAAGCTCACCTATGTCTAGGAGCCAGCAATTTGCTCTTGAAGAACCACTTTAAGATTAAATAACAGGGCACGGAGCTTCACAACAATTTGGAGATTGCTCCGTAGCTGTCTGGACTTCTTAGCTAGCACTACTCCGAAGAAGTTAATTCTGTTTCACTTCCAGGATTTTGTTTAAAATGATTTTATCCAGTGGAACAGTTAAGGTGTTGGCAAATAGTAAAAAATAACAGCAAAACACCAACTGAGAGAGGAAATCTTTCCCTCATCTGGTTTTATCTGAAATATCTGAAATTATTTCTGCATAAGTGGAACTCCTCAATGAAGAAAATGTTTCTTAAAGAAAAAAAGTGTCTTGGAATGTGAAGAGGAGTCTACATCTCAAATCCTTGCTGGAAGAAGGGCATAGATGCAAAATGCTGGACTCCATAAATTTTCTATAGAAAAGTGTTCTGTAGTTTCCTTTAGATAGGGAAATTCAGCTAAAGGGAGACTAATAGACTTCACAATATTCATAGGAACTTTTGGGGATCATTTTATGGTGCTCTGTTTTGACGTTATGATGTTTAGCTTCTCTATGCAGGAAATATTCTTGGGAATGATAATTTAATTTCTGTGGCTTACTTCCATGAGACCTGGTCACGTCCATCATTTGAGCATTCATGCCACACCAAATCAGTTTGATGTTTCATTTTCAGGACCAGTGAAGGAATGAGGAAGAACACCTCCCCACACTTTTTATTCAAAACCTGCTTGCATAGAGAGGAACGATTCCTTAGAGGATTAACAGTTGCCATTGGATACATAGAGATGAGGGAGACCTTTTAAATACAGGGTACACATCTTTGTGCACATTCTTTTCTCAAGATTAAGATCTTTTGGCCTCGAGTGCAGGAAGCTTCTCCTGTCACCTAATGAACAAAGCTGAAGCACACATAAATGCAAGTTTGCTGCAGGAACTGAAAAAAAAAACCAAAAAACAAACAAACAAAAACCCAAAACACTCAACATGCAAGAGGCTGGATCCTGATTCAGGACAGGACCCAGCTACCTGCACTGGTGTTTGCCTGAAATTGCTTTGCTCTGCTGTGAGGTGCTAGCCAGGGTTTTTGGATGGTCCCAGTGAAACTCGAAAGGCGTTGTTTTGAAGTGTTGCTGGCTTTTCCTACAGTTCCTCACAGATCTTGTTAGGAAATGAAGGAGAGGAAACTGGGCAACTATGCTGCTCAGCCATGAGGAAACGCACAATGAGTGTGATGAAGCCAGCAGCTGCAGGACAATGGGATCAGGCTGGGGCTATTTTTGTTAGATGTGAACAATCAGTTGAACGTGTGAGACCTTATCATGTTCCCTCCCCGCCTTCTCCCCCTTTCTTCAACACTGGAAATTTTCCCAAAGAGAAATAGCTTTCCTTTTCTCCTAGCAAAGCTGATTACCATAATAATTTTCTCTTTCATCTCAGAGCAGGTTTCTTTTGGAAGTCTTTGATGGCTTCCTCTGAGCACAGTTATTGTCTTGCTGGGACTGAGTGACTTGCAGCTGGGCCACGCTCAGCATCACAAAACCTGGAGCAGCATTTGCTGGTATTTGCCGGTGGGTAAGGGTCCTCTCACTTCTCCCGTGCTGCATGTGGAGGCTGGAAGCGTTTCTTCCAGAGCTATCCTCACAGCAGAAATCTGCATTTGAACTGGGCATAGCTTTCTTATACAGAAAATAGCTAGTGAGTGTTTGCATCCTATCAGATGTAATCAGAAGAAATACATAATTAAGATGGTAATCAGTGCTTCAGTAGCTCAATTCCCCCTTATCTTTACGACTCTCTTCTCAGAACAGTCCTTTTAAATGTCACAGCAATATTAGCTCCAACTTACAAATGGAAAAATGGAAGGAAATAAACACATGACTTATGGTAAGTGAGAGGGAAAGAAAACACATATTTTACTCTCTCGCTAAACAGACCTACATTCTTCCTCCATGGTCAGATAAGTGTATAACCCCCAGATACAGTTACGTCCTATCTATACTTTTTCAGTGTTCCATGTGGCAACAGCAGTTATACTACTTCATGAACATGAAAGGAATATTATTTTGTAACTGAGCTTTTCTAATGTCTTGTGATATTTCATGCACACACTGAAGCAACACTCTGGGTCTGGTATGAATGTTTTTTATCTTCAGTTCTTCGATGTGTTAAGTCTTTCTCCCATTATTAAGCAGACTCTTAGTCACATAAGATCAATATTTTCTGCACTTCTACCTATTATCTTAATGTCACTGAGATCTGGCTAGAACTTCATACCATAATTCTTGTTGCTACTTTAATTTCATCATAATGACATGTTCACATTGGTAACAGTTCAATCAAAATTGGATGTGTTTATAGCACTTACTGCAGTTTAGATTAACAGCTTACTTTCACTTTACTTCAAGTAAAACACTACATTGACTGTAATTCCTGATCAATATAGCTGTAATTCTTGGTATCTAAATAGTTTTTTAAGTGGTTCTTCCTGAGTTGATAAAGGTGACATGGCTGTCCTGTGGTTTGTCATCCAGCTACTGCAGGATCAGGATCCATTTCCAAACAGTCACTTGTTTCAATCTACTTCCACTTATCAAAACCAGCAAGATTTATTTGCAGGTTATTTTTTCCCCTTCCCACTGCTTGGACTTGGTTTAATGAGCAGTGACATATCATGAAAACCAATCTTGAACTATCTAATGATTGAATCCGTCATCATATGTTCATGCCTACTGTAGAGATGATGCTACTGGGAACAGCAGCCTGACTGCTTCTTTAATCTCTGAGGGTCATTAACTTTCTCTTACCCTATCTTATCATCTTTTCCCTTCTTATGCTTCCCTTTTTATCCCATTTGAATGAGTACAACTGCTCACTCCGGTCCACTGTCCGAATACACATCTTTGTTACAGATTTGCCTCTACCAGTTCATGATATCTTTTTCTCACAATTGAGCACGATTTCACTGGGAACAGCTGCAGCTCAGACTCAGCTCAGCACTGAAACTGAAGATCACAGTTTTCTCAGAGTGGCAAAGCTGATGCTCTGACCTCACCAATTACATGCAAGAAGCCTTAAGAGCACTTGTGATCCAAGTTCATAGTTCAGGAATTTATCTTCCATTTCCAGCTGTCACAGGATACAGTGACACAATCAGGAACATTGCAGTGTTGTGATCTGCACCTTGACTGACTATTTTGGTCAGCGTTCTGGCTGCTGCAGCCGAGGACTGATGTGTCTCTAAGTGTACCTCAGGCATGCTCTGCTCCCATATCAGAGGACACCAGGCCCTACCCAACACCTCCCTCTTTCTCTCTTATCAGAATAAAATCCAGCAGCAGGGGACAATTTTTTTGACAGGTCACTCATCTCAGCAACCAGTCATTTACTGGGCATAGCTGAGGCTTAGACACTGCTTGGACTGAATGTGCCAAAAAAGAATTGGTCAACTTCTCTTCCTCTTGGTAACCCTCCCTGCTGACTTCATGACCATCATGTGAGAGGGGATTTGGTCCTGCACACTTGAGCAAAACTTTGGACAGACAAGCACTGATCCACTAATCTGATGTAATAAGGCATCCTGATGTGGTCTGGCACTTTGTAGGCTATGTAAAAGCTCTCACTGAATAGAGATGCCCAATTCCCACTGACTTCATTTATGTGTCTGCTTGGCTGTGTAGTGATGGAAGCTTTGATGAGGTGCTGGGTCAGACCGTGCCAGTGGTAGTTTCTTTCTTGATGTACCTCCAGTGGACCAGACTGCTACAGATGGAAGAAAAAGAGCTTACACAGAGGTAAAACACGTTTAAGTGTTACAGCACAGTGCTTGTTGTTTGCTTCCCTTTTTATCCCATAGCTGACTCTTTAGGAACAGAATAAAACTGGGATCAGGAAAACCTTTTAACAGCCTTCCATAACATGGTTTTGGAGATTTCTGAACAAAAAGGGAGCTTCAAAATCTCTTCCCTGATACAGCTGGAACTAAAATAATTTCTTGGCCTTGTGACCCTCCCCTGAAAAGACTGCTGCCTGCTGACTTTGTGTCTGCATTGCACAGTGAGTGCCTAGAAACTGGGGTCTTGTCTTGTTGGTGCTTCTGGGTGTTTAAGAGCTCTTTCATCAAGAAAAGATGACAGCTTTCTTTTTAAATCAGCTCACTTAGGAATAAAACACAAAGAAACAAACAAAAAAAAAAAAAGAGAAAAGGCAAGCTCTCAGCTCATGAACACAAAGCTCATTTTCGATTTTGCTGTCACGAAAATATTTTTAATCCATTTCTCACAGGCAACTCTGAGTCAGTAAACCCAGAATCCTTTTCCATGGTCTCAGAGGTAGTGAATCAAAAGCAGGTTGACAGCAAATCCTGAGTATCCAGGGCTGTCCATTATATTGGAGTAGGCAAGGCTGATGGGATTAGAGCTACTTGCCTTTAACTAATGCTGGACCTGCTTTGGGCATGTTGATGAGAGCAGATGGGTCCCTTCAAAGGACACCCACCTCTCTTTGCTGCTCACTGCCTTCTTAGGCACCCACCACTCTGCAGGAGCAAATGGTGCCCGAGATGGGCTGACCAGATCCTGTTCTTCTATGCAGTTTTTCTATATCTAACAGTGGAAAAAATATCTTACCCATTTCTACTCTCTGCGACTGAGTCCTTTTCCCAGTGAAGAAGCTTGACAGGTTAGCAATGGCAGGTTGTTAATATGATGACTTCAAGTAAAGTATCATATTTGCTGCCTGGCTTGGGGTTTGTCTAGACCAGTTGTTTTATTAGATAGCAGATGGTTTGGAAATCGTTTGCTGTGACAGGGCTAAATGGAATTTGAATTCTCTGCTCTTGAACGGAAAAGGGGCGGAGTAGGGAAAGAGGAAAACAAAACTCCCACGTTTCCCATTCAGATTGAAAGATGCCTATATGTGTGTGTTTGTGTGCCTATATATACATAATTGCGGGAAATGAGCATCACTTTGCTAATCACAGAACCTTAAGCAACTCTGATCAGCGGCAGGATGAATTTCCTTAGCACATCCTTAGTGGCAAAACTGGGGGAGCTTAGATACAATCTTCAAGTGTTTAATTTTTGCAGTTTTGAGTGATATAGATGAGCAACAGCAAGAGCAAGAAAACTGCATTGATTAAGATTGTAATACCAGATGATTGTACCTACTCTGTTTATTCAGACCTGTGTGGGCAGCACTTGAGGCTGCCTCCTTTGCAGGGAGATCTGAGAACAAAGCCTTGCCAGCAATGATTTCGGATTTCACTTTTGTTCTAGGCCAGTCTTTACACACTCAAATGAATTCATTTGCAAGGGAGGCAGCAGTTCTCTCCCCTTAGCGACAACACAAGATGCCACAGATGGGCTTTGTATGTCAATACCGACTTAAGTGTGAAGTTTTAAACCGTTTCCCCTCTCTCTTTCCTGACATAAAGGTCCTTGAGGTAGGAACTGGTTACTGAGTCAAAAAACTGTAAATGTTGTGAAGCAATGCCTGCTCTGCAAAGAGAAGCAAAGCTTTTGTTTCTGGCTGTGCAGGAACGAAAAGCCACGTTTCCCGGCAGAAGCTGGGCCATCTGTGCTTTGCAATATTTCAGATTTTATCCCTGGAGCTAGAGTATGTGCTAATAGAGAGGGGGAAAAAAAAAAAAACAACTACAAGTTAAAATTGACAACCTGTAGGCTCAGTTGGTATAACCAGAGTAGTGTGCAACTGCATTTTGAGCTTATGCTTTGGGGCAGAATGGTACTTGGCAATACTGGTCCTCCAATAGTTCATCTGTGGGGAAAATAGCAGTTTCAGAAGCAGAGAATCAAGGGGCAGGGGCTCAATGTCTTAGTTTAGGGCAGCCAGCAGAACTCACAACCTTGCTCCACAGGGCTTGGAGTAGGAAACCCCTCATACTGCTTTGCTTGCCACCTAGAGAAAGGGGAAAAAGAGCAGTTTGGAATGTGAATGCCTCTTTCTTGGGGCATGGCATAATTGCACAGCAGCTCGTATTTGTGTAGGCAATCGCATTTTTAAAGAGGATTATGCACTGCTGTGGCTGTTTCTAACCTTCCTTAATTGCAGCATCTGCTGAAATCTAACTGTAGAAAGGGAACTCTGAGATCAAATCCTTTTCAGGTAGGCAAACCTAATCAGGTTTTGTTACATCTTTTTAAACTACATCTCCACCATCAAATCTCAGATGCTTTTGTGGGGTACATCCACCAGGAGAAACAGGCGTCTGTGAGGATATACTTCTGTGTTTGTGCATTTTGGATTCCTCTTTCACTGAGGGATGATCCTAGAGTGAAAGATTTTTGGATTGGATTTTGTCAAAATGAGTTTTCTACTGTGTTATCTTCACTCTGCAACAACATATTAGCAAATATTTTTGTATAAAATAACATATATCATTAATAGAATTGGTAGTAACTCTTGTGCTTATTCTTCTTGCCACTGGCATAATTCTGCATGCTGCTTATCCAGGGAATATAAGACATGTCAAATTTTGCAGCGATGTGCCAAGCAAAGTATTTGCTGACACGGATGCCTGCCCTTGTGCTGAGAACATGCAAACAATATGTTACTTCAGTTTCCAAATACTTTGAAGGAGGATATAGGCCTTATGGTTTCTTGTTTTGTTTGTTTTTTTTCCTCTCTGAAGGCTTGTGTTCTTGTATGGGTTTTTTGGGTTTTTGTTTATTGTTTGGTTTTTTTTTTTTAACTAATCTCTGGCTGCTACTTATGAAGTATTTGACAAAGCAGTCACACTTAGGTTCCACAAATGCCTTAGTTCTCCAATACCGTGTTGCATTTTTGACTGGTCTTAGCTGTGGCATGAATGTATGTACATGATGAAAGGATTTAAGGTTTGTGATAGTTTGAGGGGGGCCTAGGTTCCCTTAAAAAAACTACGGAGACAAAAGTCCTGTCCCAGGGGATGGACCCTGGTCATCCCAGGATGTTGTCTTGTTATTCTATGCTGCTTTCCGGTATCACAGCTCATAAGGCGGTGCCTGGCTGATATTGCTCTCTTCTCCTCCCCTTCCTGCCTTTTGCCTCCCTTCACTTCTCCTCGCTCTGAGCAGAGCTCATCCCTGTTTATCTCATGGTGTGTGTGTGTGGGAACTGGCTCCTGGCTGGCAGGGAATTGTGAGCTGCGGCATGAGGCCTGTTGAGGCATTGTAAGCTTAAACTGAGGAGGGCAGTTCTGGCCTACTCTCAGGCCTACTGAGGGTGGAAGGGGTGGAGGGTTGTAGAAGGTTTTAGTCCGATAGACTTGACCTGGCCTGTGGATGTGTTCATTTTGCCTGATTACCTCTTGCATATATGGACCTGTAAGCAGAATCTCCCTTTAAGCTTCCGATCAGTGTGCAGTGTCTTTATTCTTACTCATTTCTGTCCTTCAGTCCCACGTAACTCATGGCCCAAAACTGGACAAGATTTATCAGTCAGTAAATACAGTGGCATGGAGATGTCTAGAGATAGTACTGTTAATTCCCCAGGATGAGTAAATGCAATCCCAAGCACAATTACAGGCTGGAGAGCAGCCCTGAGGAAAAGGACCTGGGGGTCTGGGGTGATGAAAAGCTCAACATGAGGCTGCAGTGTGAGTGCTGCCCAGACAGCAACTGTGTGTTGGGCTGCAGCAAGAGCAGTGTGGCCAGCAGGGCAAGGGAGGGGATTCTGCCCATTTACTCTGCTCTCCTCAGACCCCAACTGGAGTCCTGTCTGCAGTTCTGGAGCCCCCAGCGCAGGAAGGACATGGAACTGTTGGAGTGGGTCCAGAGAGGGGCCACAAAGATGCTCAGAGGACTGGAGCAGCTCTGCTATGAGGACAGGCTGAGAGAGTTGAGGCTCTGCGGCCTGGAGAAGAGAAGGCTTTGAGGGGACCTTAGAGTAGCCTTCCAGTATCTGAAGGGGGCCTACAGGAAGGCTGGGGAGGGACTACTGACAAGGTCTTGTAATGACAGGACAAGGGGCAGTGGTTTTAAACTGGCAGAGAGGAGATTGAAACTGGATGTTAGGAGGAAGTTCTCTGCAGTGAGGGTGGTGAGACACTGGCACAGGTTGCCCGGGGAGGCTGTGGCTGCTTCCTCCCTGGAGGTGTTCAAGGCCAGGTTGGAGGCGGCCTTGAGTGACCTGTAGTAGTGGGAGGTGTCCCTGCCTATGGCAGGGGGTTGGAACTAGATGATCCTTGAGGTCCCTTCCAACCTTACCATTCTATGATTTTTTTTCCTGTGTACCAGAAGCTAATAATACCTGATGATAGGTGCATATTGCCATAGAAACCAGGACAGGTTCAGATGTAAATCAAAGGTTAATTTGTAATTATTTTAAAAATAATCTCACTCAGATGTACAATTTTAGACTCAATTTGTCCAAAACCTGATTCCATACCAGAAGATCTACGGTTCTGTTCTAGCTCTTCCAAAAATACTTCAACATGGCTCCTGTTTGCTTAAGGCAGATTTTCCATGAGGTGTTATACAAGATAACTGTCTGCTTTTGAGTGTTTGTAGCTATGTTTGCAAATGACAGAGTGACTGACAGCAGAAGCTCTCTGTGGGATGACTGTGGACCAGAGCATGGATGACTCATTGTGTATGATGTTGTTTCACGCCAAAGTGTTTGCTCTATATACCAAACATGTGTGCGAGTCAGTAGCAAAAAGTTCAAGAGCAAACACAGCTTAGATGGAAATAAATACAGTGACTGAAATTGTTATGCCCAAGACAGAAAGCTAATTTAATCGAGGGTAGATGACAAGTGAAACATCCATTTAAAAGCCTTTTTCAAGCAGGAGGTTTACTTGGGGCGGTTCTCATACCCTCTGCAAGTGCTTGAGGGTCAAGTGGTACAAACAGAGCATCTTTGTATTTCCTTACAAGAAAAACTGTTTCCTTGCAGGGATGGGCATGAGATGAGTCCCTGCTCAGATCTCCATACAACAGTAATACCCAATTATCGGGTATTATTTTTCTCCTAAGCACGGACTTTTGACAAACACTAGCTTTGTCCCCAACCTGTCTCTCTAGCTGCCTTTTCAGAGCTCAGCAGAGATCTGCATAGCTATTTTTCTATAGGGAACAGTTTATTTGCTTTGCTGCCAATTAACCCTCCCCTACAGCCCTTGCATGTCTATAAACCATAATAAAAACAAACTCTTTTTGATTTGTTGATACTGTTGACGTCCTCCTAGGAGCAGCCCCAGTCTCAGGCTGGCTCAGTGTTGCGGATGTACACCCCCGCCCCGCCCTGCTTCAGCTGGCTCCTCTCTCCCTAGCTAAAATAACTAGGATCTGCCAGAACAACATGACACTAACTCAGTCCCTCAGGAAAGCTTGACTGTACCTCTGGGCCACCTCTTCTTCCGTTAAGAAAACCTTTCACAACTTATGTTGGAAGATTTCCAATCCTGAGGGACATTTTACTGAACCTATAAAGGTGATTTCAGCTACTGTTTTGCCTTCTCTGTGAACATGTGGTCAAAAGACACAGAAATATTCCTCTTATCCTACTGCCAAGTAAGAAGTTGCTTCTACAGCAATGCAGGAGATTAAACTATACGATTTACTTTTTCTTGTGTGGTGTGCATATGGGCTTATGAAGACTTCAAGAGTCTTACTGGGTTTTCACTTGTGCCCAGAAGAATCTGTCATTGATGAGGATCTGTTTCAGACAGTGCTGTTCCTGGGATGGATCACCCACCACTGTTTGCGCAAAGGCTGTTGTGCATAGCAATGTTTGTGTTCAGTTTTGAGCCCCTCACTACAAGAGGGACATTGAGGTCCTGAAGGGTGTTCAGAGAAAGGCACTGAGGCTGGTGAAGGGCCTGGGAGCACCAGGCCTATGAGAAATGTCTGAGGAAGCTGGGGGTCTTCAGGCTGGAGAAGAGGAGGCTGAGGAATTGCTCTCTACAACTATCTGAAAGGAGGTTGGTGTGAGAAGGGGGCAACCTCTTCTTGGTGGCAAGTGACAGGACTGGAGGAAATGGTTTCAAGATGCATCAGAGGAGGTTCAGTCTGGGTGCTAGGAAATATTTCTTCACAGAGAGGATTCTCAAACACTGGAATGGTCTGCCCAGGGCAGTTAACGTCCCTGGAGGTTTTTAAGCAACCTGTGGACCTGGCACTTAGGGACGTGGTTTAGTGTTGACCCTTCAGTGCTGGGTCAAAGGTTAGACTGGCTGATCTTTGAGGTGTCTTCCAAATGGATATTTTCTGTGATTCTGTAATGTGCAGAAGGAGCTGGGGCCAAAGCATGCGTAGTTGGAGGACACCTTTAGTCAAAAGGCCTCAAACTTACTCCCTCAAAACCTCTGGTAATGTCCCTTCTGGTAAGGCTACTTCCACATCCTAGACTTTTTACTGCAGCCTGTCTGCTTCTGGACCCACACAACCAATGAAGGACGCAAAGTTTGTGTCCTTGTGAAGTGACTTGAGACACAGATGAGCTTCATCAGGTGCAAGACTCCAGATGTGACCAGGACTACACAGATGGGGAATTGCTATTTCCATGTGCCACAAGGCTGCAGTGTCATCCTTCCCTTTTCTGTGCTTGTAGAGACTGAGCTGTAGTGATGGCAGCTTCATGCCAGATGAGCCCTCTGGGAAACTGGGACCAGCCTGAGGGACAAAGACAACCTTGAAAAACAACCAGAAGAATGGCATGCAGATCAGAGGAGTATTGTAGACACTGCTGAAAGCGATCCCTTAGAGACTTATGGAAGCCTTTTAGATCACCCTTGACTTCCTTCAAATGCAGTACAGGTACTCTCTGGGTAAAAGAAAATGAAAATTGAGGTTGAGAAATGCCTTGGAAAGCTTGAGCACCTGAGGAGCATTGCTATTTTCTGCAGCCTCTTCTGCTCAGTGACTCTCTGTTGCCTACCAGAAGTTTATTATTGTTATTGTACCTTTTGAAATATGACACTGTGGATCTCTGAGGCTTAAAAAACTGGTCTGCAGTGACACTTACACATTTTAAATGTGGCATGGATGCATCCAATTTCCCATTAGGCAGTCCTTGTGGGGGTGAAAGAATCTTCTCACGAGCAAGAGGCAGAGCAGTTATTTCAGCATTCCATGTGCTTTTATCAGTTTGTTTTTAATGAGAGGAAGAGTGTTGCTTGGTGGCTTGTTTCGTTGTTTTTTTTTTTCCAGTTTCTATCCTATAGCCTCATTTATCAGTCTGTCAGTGGACACAGACCCCGTAAGTGCATTGAAAGTATTTGCATGTCAGTGAAGATTTCCAAAAGCATACAAGCTATAGTGAGCCCATCCTATTTTGCAGTTAAATTCTATGTCTGATGGATTTCCCCACACTGTTGCTAGGAGATGGAGGTACTGCCTAACAAAGGATGTATTGACAAAAAAAAATTTTCCAGAACAAATCTATCTTGTTATGGTAAACAGAACCTCACATAAAATGGATATCACAGGATTTATTTCCCCAGTGGTGCTACTGACAAAATTACACACGCCAAGTGAAGGTGAAATTTCCCCACCAAGAATGCAGTTTTGTTTTGCTTTGTTGACACGAGGACTTTCAGTGTGTTTAGTGCTGAAAG
Source organism: Semnornis frantzii (assembly GCA_013399775.1). Classification (NCBI taxonomy): domain Eukaryota; kingdom Metazoa; phylum Chordata; class Aves; order Piciformes; family Ramphastidae; genus Semnornis; species Semnornis frantzii. The sequence goes on along the minus strand of VWYK01050114.1, from coordinate 20,516 downwards.
CACTGTTGCCTTATAGTGTTTCGTTGCTAGGCTAATAGGATGAACACATCCCACGTTAGCATTCTTTCCTCTTTCCTTCTTTGCTACTTCTCCCTTTCAGGAAAAAAATGTGCATTATTACAACAGTTTCCCTGCCCCCCTCTTTTTTTTTTTTTTTGAGGTTTTTCCTAATTCTTTTGGAAATCATGAGATACTTTGCTTATTTTAGAGCAAGAGGGGAAAAAAATTGTGTGACTCTGGGCACATTGAGATTTGGCGCAGAAGCAGCCAAATGCAGTGCAAAGGCATCAACTCCTTGCTTTGCAGGTTTAGGCGCATCTACACTTTGGGGGGAAAAACAAACAAAACAAAACAAAAAAACCAAAAAACAAGTGGAACAACACCAAAACCATGAAGTTGGATGAAAACCTAATAAAGAGAGGAACTTCAGGAATTCTCAAGGAAAAGTTGTATTTCTGGAGATTGGCAGGTCTCCTATGAGGACAGGCTATAAGAGTTGGGTCTCTGCGGCCTGGAGAAGAGAAGGCTTTGAGAAGACCTTAGAGTAGCCTTCCAGTATCTGAAGGGGGCCTACAGGAAGGCTGGGGAGGGACTATTGACAAGGTCTTGCAATGACAGGACAAGGGGCAATGGGTTTAAACTGGCAGAGGGGAGATTTAACTGGATGTTAGGAGGAAGTTCTTTCCAGTGAGGGTGGTGAGACACTGGCACAGGTTGCCCAGAGAGGTTGTGTCTACTTCCTTCCTGGAGGTGTTCAAGACCAGGTTGGAGGAGGCCTTGAATGGCCTGTACTAGTGGGAGGTGTCCCTACCTATGGCAGGGGGTTGGAATTAGATGATCTTTGAGGTCCCTTCCAACCTTACTATTCTATGTAATGAGCATGCAACAAACAGATCTGAACACCAAATGCCAATGTGACTTAAGTCACATAAAATAAAACTCTTTCCTGGAGAGTAAGTTCAGTTCTTGTCTAGTGGTAATATTTGCTCAGCCACTGCTGCACCAACAGTTTCCTACACCTTGGTAAGGGTGTCTGGCTCTAAAGTCATGTAAGTAAATAAGCCACTGTCCAGAACAAAGGCTGAAAATAAGATTGCCCCTCACCTTGCAGGCCAGGAAAGCAGTCAGGGAGAAACACAGTTCCCTTTGTTTTCTTATAAACATCACCACACAGAGGGAGCAGACAATCAGAACTGTTTTGTGTTGGAAGTGTCATGTTCCTTCCTCCACAACTATGCAAATGCTGGACTGGTTTCATCTACAGTGTGAACCTGATCATCTGCATAAGGACATCTGCGTTGACCAGTGGCAGATGTGGTTCTCTCCTCCTCCATTAATGAATGAGTGGTGTGGAATTAAGGCAGAAATTGTCACTTCTCATGATCTCACTCCTTGACCTGTCCCCTCCTGGCATGCATCTTCTACATCACAGAGCACAGAGAAGGTGAGGCCACCAACTGGGCTGAAAAATGAAGGTGGGGAAAGAGGTGATCCCTCAGCCCTAGAGCTGATGGATTGCCAGCCACTATAGCCATTCCCCGCTTCTTGGGGTGAGAGGGAAACATGGTCTCTATGATGTTAGGTACTGTGTCCAGTTCCGGGCCCTTCAATTTCAGAAAGATGCTGAGGTGCTTTAACGTGTCCAGAGAAGGCCACCAACGCTGGCGAGGGGGCTGGAGCACAACCTTGTGAGGAGAGGTTGAGGGAACTGGAGTTGTGCAGCCTGGAGAAGAGAAGGCTTAGGGGAGATCTCATTGCTCTCTACAGCTACCTGAAAGGGGTTTGTAGCCAGGTGGGGGTTGGTCTCTTCTCCCAGGCAACCAGTGACAGATAAGAAGACATAGTTTCAAGCTGTGCCAGGACAGGTTTAGGCTGGATGTTGGGAAGTTCTTCACGGCAAGAGTGATTGGCATTGGAATGGGCTGCCTGGAGAGGTGGAGTCACCATCCCTGGAGGTGTTTAAAAGGAGACTGGATGCCATGGTTTAGTTCATTAGAAGATATTAGGTTATAGGTTAGGTTTGATGCTCTCGAAGGTCTTTTCCAAGCTGGTTGGATTCTGTGAATTCCTTTGAGAAGCACTTTTTCCATGACAGTTCTAGATCTCCGTGTCAACTTTTGCAGCACTGGCAATCACAAACTAAACTTAGCAGAAGCCAGAATTCTGTGTTTGATTTGTCTATTAGCTTTGCACAGCATTTTAACTAGGCACAAATGCATTCAGATGTTATGTCTACTTGTTTTGATGAGCAAGGGAGAGGGGACAACTAGGAAGGGCCTCAAAACTCCCGCTGTTACTGCACTTATCTGGTTTTCTGATGTAATATCCTGTTTTTAGACGCTTACAGTTTACCCAAACATTAACCATTTAGGATAAGGCTGAGCATACTGGGATGGCACAGACTGGTCTGTGTGAAATAAAAATAAACCCACATAATTTATTTTTTTTTTTTACCCAGATCAAAGCCAAGCTGGGGGAGGAGGATATTTTATTCTATATTAAAAGATCATTGCCATCTCTACTTTGGGATTTGGCATGGTGGTAGCAGTTAGGTCACAGTGCTATTTGCTGACCATCTGGCTAACCAAACACATTTAGCCAAACTGAAAAATAGTAACAATAAGCCCTTAAAGCACAAAAGGAGCATGCATGTATTTAGCAGAGACTTTGTTTCTCATGACTGTATTGCTCAAGGATTTATATTCTCCTGCCAGATGTGCCCTTCCGGTTTCCCCTGAGTTGCAGCTATACAGGGTGTGGGTCCCTCTCCCTTTGAACCTGCCCACTGAGCCTTGAGTACAGTGTAGGAGGCACCTCTCAATTACATGCAGAGGTATAGCTAAAGGGTGTATAATGGAGCAGAGAGTGGGAACCTCAGCAAACTCCACCAAAGCTAAAATAATACTCCCATCTCTACTCACTAGTGATGACTTCTCTGGGCCTGGGTCCACCTGCAATGGGATGACATAATGCAAACAAAAGCAACACAACCAACATATTACATTGGGCAACCTGGAGCAGGAGGTTTGAGAAACAATCTGTTTGATGGGAAAAGGAGAGGCAAAGAAGGGAAAGGGGAAAAACACGTTAATTGGAGCGACAAATGAGAATCTGAGAGGAGAGGGAATTCACTGGCTAAATTCTGAGGTCACGTTGTGAAAACTAAGAGCTCTGAGGAAGGATAAAAAGTGGCATGCAAAAACAGGTCTGTGGCACAGAAGTAGTAACTACAAATAGACAACAAAGTCACAACATCAAGAAACTAATAGGACAGGAAAGAAAAACAGGAGAGTTTCTTCCTCGTCCTTCTACCTTTATGCCAAATGCTTATTTCCTTTTTCTTACATGGTGTGGTTCCTACCCAAGAGTGATTCAAGAGGTTAGTCAAAGCTCAGCGCAGCTAAGCTAAGTTTTCTTCAGCTTTTTTTGAGCACAAGAGTAGCTCTCTTCGGACTGCCATCATAGAATCAATCAGGTTGGAAGAGACCTTCAAGACCATCCAGTATCTTTGTGGCATTGGTGACTCCTTTTTAGAAATGTTGATAAGGAGATGGCTATGAAGCTCCTGTTTTCCACTCCCTATCACATGCAGCATGCAGCTGCTGGCGAAAGCTGTACCCACACCATTGTCCAGCTTCAAAGTTCCCAGTGTGGTGAAGGACAGTGCTTCAGGCCTCTGGTCTCCACAGCTTTTGGGTGTCAGCAAAAACCTAACAAGATTCAAGTATGAGTGTATCTTTGTATGATAGTCTTCATACAAATGAAACTGAACTCTTAAAAGCATTACAATTTTTTATGGGAGGGAGGGGGAGATATCAGTACTAAGGTAATTTTGTTTTCCCTAATTAGACAGTAAGAGTCGATTGCACCGAAAGAAAAAAACATTTCTGGTTTTCCTGCTTCACTATGATGTGAAAAAAAAGAGTTTATTTATGAGTAAGTAATAAGTCATTAATTTCTCATTGCAATGACATCAGTCTATTAGCACAAACTTCAGCATGTGTTAAACCGGAGTGTTCTGTTTTGCAAAGCCATGCTACAAAATTCTTGGAACACGTTTTGAAAGAAATGCTACTTGTGTTCAGTCATTAAAAAAGGTTTCTTTATTCTTCTCTCTTTTGCATTCTGAGTTACTCAGAGACTGTAAATGCACAATCTTTGTTTAATGTCAATGTGATTTCTAATAGCAAGACCACAACAAGGATCTTCCAAGAGAAGTATGCAAATTTAACCAGGTTGTGAGATGATGTATTCCAAGTAAATGGAATGGGATGTCAAAGACAGTTCCAAAATTTCTTTGAGAAATAAGGAAAAGTAAGAAAAATAATTTGTTACATACTTCCAAAGATGACTTTTCTGTGAATATCTAGCCATATTAGTAATGTGAACTAAGACTTGGCTGGAGATGAACATCCGTCCTTTATTGTCATTCATTTGGAACCAGCAATGTGCTCTTGTGGCCAGGAGAGCCAATGCCGTTCTGGGGTGTATTAGAAGGGCTGTGGCTAGTAGGTCAAGGGAGGTTCTCCTGCACCTCTATTCTGGCCTGGTGAGGCCTCATCTGGAGTACTGTGTTCAGTTCTGGGCCCCCCAGTATAAGAGGGACTTAGGACTGCTTGAGAGAGTCCAGCGCAGAACCACAAAGATGATGAAGAGAATGGAGGAGAAGCCTGAGGGTTGACCTCATCAATGTTTAAAGGGTGAGTGGCAAGGGGATGGAACCAGGTTCTGCTCGGTGATGCCTGATGACAGGAGAAGGGACAACGGGTGGAAGTTGAGGCATAGGAAGTTTCCTGTAACCATGAGGAGGAATTTTTTCCCTGTGAGGGTGACAGAACACTGCAACAGGATGCCCAGAGGGATTGTGGAGTCTCCCTCTCTGGAGATAGTCAAGACCCACCTGGACACGTTCCTATGTGATCTGGTATAGGTGATCCTGCTCTGCAGGGGGGTTGGACTGGATGAGCTTTTGAGGTCCCTTCCAACCCCTGACATTCTGTGATTCTGTGATATTGGTAGTTGCTGAAGTTTGCATTAGCATTATAGGCTGCACATGACTGTACTTTTCTTGCTTTGTGCTTCAAATGCATCCAGTATTCTCAGTGTGATTTCACTTGCTCTTTGTCAAAGCACTCATGCTGCCAATGGATTTTCTCCCTTTGGGTTATATGCTACCAAGCCCCACGCGTGTAATACACTAACAAAAAGAAAAATATTCCCATGAATTCAGGCATTCATGCCCACTTAGGGTTTGGAAGCAAATCTCTAAGAGTGATCAAAGATACTACTTTCTTCTTCTGAGTATCTTTTTAGCCACAGATGAGTATTGTTTAACTTGTTACAAGTAAGTTACATATGGGTAGGACATGTAACACATTATTAGTTGTGCAGCAGTCACCTTACGTTTTCTTGGATTCTTTTCCCCAGCATTCCTAGAACTAAAAATATTTCCAGCAGTATTTCATTCTGAAGTGCCGTATTTAAATGACTTCCCCAGTCTTCTCTATTTGCATGCTGTCTTACACCTGACAATCAGGAACAATGGAGAAATTTCTGCAGTGACTGCTGTATTCAGTTTTGGGTGCCCCAGTTTAAGAGGGACAGAGATCTACTTGAAAGAGTCCAGTGGAAGGCTACCAAGATGATTAAGGGGTTGGAGCACCACCCTGTGAGGATAGGCTGAGAGACCCGGGTCTTTTTGGTCTGGTGCAGAGAAGACTTAGGATCTAATCAATGTTTATAAATATCTGAGGGCTGGAGGTCAAGGAGGTGTGGACAAACTCTTCTCAGTTGTGCCCTGCAATAGGACAAGGGGTAATGGGTATCAATTACAGCACAGGAACAGAACGAGGGGCAATGGGTTTAAATTGGCAGAGGGAAGATTTAGACTAGATGTTAGGAGGAAGTTCTTTCCAGTGAGGGTGGTGAGACACTGGCACGGCTTGCTCAGGGAGGTTGTGGCTGCTCCCTCCCTGGAGGTGTTCAAGGCCAGGTTGGATGAGGCCTTGAGTGATCTGTACTAGTGGGAGGCGTCCCTGCCTATGGCAGGGGGTTGGAACTAGATGATCCTTGCTGTCCCTTTCAACCTTACCATTCTATGATTCTATGAGTGTGCTGTTTGAGGCTAATTGGAATACTTTAATAGAGAAAATGATACTATAGGCTGTGAAAGGAAACAATGCTGATGTCTGCTTCGCTCACAGGCTTGCTGAGATGTTTAAGAAAAAGTACTCAAAACAAAGATAAGTCAGAGTC
>VWYK01050108.1:33938-46484 GCA_013399775.1 Semnornis frantzii | reverse complement strand
ACCGAGATTTCCAGCTCGATGAATAATGAATGGAAAATGCAACCGGAGCCCCAGGCTGCGGCTGGGTGCTGGGCACGGCTCATCCTGGCACCCAGCACGGAGGCAGTTCATCCTGGCACCTAGCACAGCAACAGCCGAACGATGCCGATGGGGTGGGAGGACCTGCTTGCAGCCCACGAGCTTGCCCAAGCACTCCCCCATCCTGTTGCCCTGCAGCAGGTACCACCGAGGTAGGGCTGGCTACATCCAGTCCCTTCCTGGCTAGTTTGCCAAGCCGCTGGCAAGCACGGCAGGAATCCATGGGACACAGTGTAACTGCAGAGGGAGTAGGGGACCCTATCCCAAAATCAGCATGGGTTTGAAGAGGGTTTTGCACACCCGGGAGCAGCCCGGGTTTGGGTTTAGACAATGATCACCATCCACAGCATTTGCAACAGCTGACGAAGGTGCTGGTGAGAGCCTGGCAGTGCCAGATGGGACACCCACCCACCTGCGTGGGTGTTGCCAGCCAAGAGTGAAACTGCATCTTCCAGGCTCTTGGGCCACTGGGTCATGGGGCACAGTGCTGTCAGCTCTGGCACCGGCCCCATGAACCCCCATCTTGGCTGGCAGTGCAAGTGTGGGACCCCGAAATGCCCCTGGGACACCACAGCTGCCCAGTCCCACGTGCTGGGATGCCAGGAGGATGCCTTGCTCCAGCCTGGCTGGCTGCCCCGGCCTGGTTCTGGCAAACAGTTCCCAACCCAGTCACTCTATTGACTTTGCCTTCAACGAGCAGATTAATCATTAATCGCTGAGAGGAGAAATGCTGTGACCGCGGCGCTGCTCCTGGGGCTCCCCTCAGCCTGCGCCACCCGCGACGACAAAGCCTGCAGCCAGCTGGGGGAAATTCCCAGTGGGGGGACGCGACTCCAATAGCCATTTCCCCCCCACAACGAGTGGGCTCCATCTCGTTGGCCTCTCCCCATGTCCCAGCTTGTCCCCTGGGACATTCCTGAGCCCTAAGGGAATTGCTTCTTTGTGATCAAACCTTTATACTCACACCACCTGAGGTGCATCCACCTGCTGCTTGCTCTTCCTGCCCCTACAAGCCCACCAACACGCTCTTCTTTCCACGTGCTCAATTTCATGCGGGAATGGTGCTTCCTACCCCTCCGCCCCCACCGCACCCACCCATAGGTGCCAGCAGCCATCCTCAAGCACTCTCCAGCACCCTGGCCCATAGAGCCACCCCACAAGCATCCCATTGCCTGCCAAATTTCACCTTTTCCTTTGCTTAATCTGCTCTCGACGAGCCGTCCCTCTCCTCTCCTGGGCTGGCCGGGGCGCAGGGGGAGTGGGTGGCACGGGGCAGGGGTGTTGGTGCTGCTCCGACATGGAATAAGCTCGTCCCGGGCTGCTTCCGCAAGTGCCACCTCTTCCAGAGCCTCTCTGCCAGCCGCGGTCCTTATGGCATCGCTGGGATCCTGGCCCCGTATCGCTGGCCTTGGAACGCGGGGGGAAAAAAAAAAAGAGAGAGAAAGAAGTAAGAGCCACTGCCCAGAGGGACGCGGGGCTCCGGCCGGGCACTGCCCGGCTCCCCGGGACCGCCGGGCCAGGCCCTGGGTGCCCGCTGCCACCCCGAGCCTCCCGTCTCCCCACCCACTCGGAGCGGCACAGAGGAGGCATTCAGCCCGCTGCCATCCCGCTGCCTGCCAGCGCTGAGAACAAGGGGGACATTTGTCTCCATCTGCAGCACCGGCCTCAACAGGGACATTGTCACTGCCAGCCCCTCTGCTCCCCGCCACCGCCAGCCCCCAGCCCGGCTTGGCCCCACAAGCCGGCACCCACGGTGGTGGGCTGCTGCCGGCCGAGCGGGTGACGATGGCTGCTCCTTGGTGGTGGCACTCAGCTTCTCTTCACGAGGCACCATCCTCGTCCCGGGGCTCGGATGGCGGCCAGCCTGCCACCTCCTACAGCCAGAGCTCACCTCGAGGTGTAGAGTGTCCTTTGCACCCCGACCCAGCCTCCTGCTCCCCGAGGGTGTCTTGGCGATGTTCCTTTTGCTCCTCTCCATCTTTCCAACAGGTCCTCCCTCCCACTATCTGCAGTATCTAAATGGCTTTTATGGCCTTAATAGCAGCAATGTTTGTGCTCCACCACCCCTGACACGATAATCACGCTGCCGCCACGCTGCCGCCAGCCTTTCCCAGGTCCCACTGGCTGTGCCAGGAGTTCGGTGTCGCCGTGTGCCCCACCTGCAGGGGTCTGAGGAGTGGCGCTGCTCCAGGATACCACCCTGCGCCTCCACCCGGCGGGGTAAGCGGGTCCTGTGGACCACTCATCCAGCGCCATCCGGCATCACTCTGTGATGGGGCAGAGAGGAGGCCATTGTGTGCCCAGATCCGGCCTTGGCACTTCCCACCGCTCTCAAAGCCAGCTCGCTGCTGCTACGGGAGGTGACGGCCCCAGGCGCTTGCTCAGACCGGCAAGGGAGCCGTGGCTGTGCCAGCGTCCAGCACACCAGGGCTCACTCAGTGCCATAACCACAGGGCACCCCTCAGCCGTGCCTCATACCCACCTCGGTCTGTGACAGAGGTGTTTGGGGCTTTGACCTCTTCCCCGTGAGGGCGGTAGCACCTAGGTGGGCAGGCGGCTGTTACCCCATGGCAGGCAGCTGCCACATCCTGCCCTGCCTCGGCGGCACCGGTTCTCACCTCGGAGTTAACCTGCACAGCTGGGGGACTAGAAAAGCGAGAACGTCCTGCAGCATGGCAGGAACAGCTGCCATCCCCCAGCCACTCTGACCCTACTGGTACGTCCTTGCTCTGCCAGGACAGACATCTCCCAGTTTTGCCGCCCCAGGATGAGGGATCCCGTCTGGCTTCTCGGGATTAAACCCTGAGGCCATGCTGGAATGGCCGCGGGCAGCGGAGGGCAAGGGGCACCTCCGGGCAACGGAGAGGAGCAAGCAAGAGCACAAAGAATCCAACCCTGGGACGCGGCTGCCCGCCGTGGGGGAGGCAGAAACTGCTGCTGGAGCGGGGACAGATTTGTGCCTGCTCAGAGGCAGTGTCACCTGAGCGCTCAGCCAGTGCGCAGCCTCCTCCCAGCCCTTCCTTGATGCGTTTCCAGCTACACCCAGCCCCGCTGCAGTCGTGCCTGGGAGTTTTTGCCCATCTCCTCCCCATTCCCCCCAGCCCTGTTAGCCTTTGGGAATGGCTGATGGATCACACACCCCCGGTCCCCAGAATTCTGCTGCCTGCTCCAGCCACTCACCTTCCCATCCCACTTAGTGCCATGGTCTAGTTGATTGGTCAGGGCTGGGTGATAGGTTGGGCTGAGTGAGCTTGGAGCTCTCTTCCAACCTGGTTAATTCCCTAACAGGCTGGCTGAGCTGCTAAAGCTTTGCCTCAGTGTTTCTCAGTTGCTCCATAAGGGTTGAGCCCCTGGAACAGGAGACAGGGATGGGGGATCAGAAAGCAGGCCCCACAATCCAGGAGGAAATGGCCAATCACCTGTGGTGCCACTTAGATGTGCACAAGCCTATGGGACCAGATGGGATCCACCCAAGGGCACTTCAGGAGCTGGCAGCTGTGCTCACCAAGCTGCCCACTGTTACTTGTCAGCACTCCTGATTAACCAGGGAGGTTCCATCCAAGTGGAGGCCAGCAAATGTGAAACCAATCTACAAGGGCAACTACAGGCCTGTCAGTCTGAGCTGGGTGCCAGGGAAGGTCATGGAGCAGGACATCCTGAGTGACACTGCATGGCACTAACAGGACAACAGGAGCCCATGGCCATGGGTTTATGACAGGCAGGTCCTGCCTGACTAATCTGATCTCCTACAAAAAGAGGATCCACGTAGTGTAAGAGGGAAGTCTCGCAGACACTGCCTCTCTGGACTTTGGTAAAGCCTCTGACACCTCACTCAACCTTCTCCAACACTCCCCACAAAGCACCATTAGTCACCTTTGGGTGGCTCAGGGTCTGGTTGGTGCCCAGGTCCTTTTTCTATGGAGTTGCTTTCCGGCCTGATGGCCCCTGGCAAGTCCTGGTGCCTGGAGCTGCTCCTCCCAAGGGGCAGGACTTGGCTCTTCCCCTGGCTGAATCAGACAGACTTGAGTTGGCATCTGGTTGGGATGGAGCTGACCCTGCCCAAACCTGCTTCTGGGATCCAGGACTGGCAAAGGCTCACAAGGAGCAAGGTAGCAGATATGGTGCCCATGGGTTGTGGCATCTGGATCAGTGATCGAGCTCTGTCCCTTCCAGTCTACCTCCCAGCAGATACAACCTCCCCACTCAGTGCAGGAGAAGCCATCTCCAGCCCCACAAGCATCTGATGAACCGATCCACATCTTCCTCACCATGCCCAGGACACCAGGTGCAGCCTCAAGTGCTACCTCAGCACGGCCAGGAGGGAACAGACCCCACACAGCATGAAGGAAGCATCCATTTTCTTTAATTAAAAACAATACAAGAGAAGAACCAAGTCCTGGGGAGCTCCTGCCCCGCCACGGGGCTCGGCTCCGCCAGCCAGGGCTGTGCAAATCCAAAAAGGAGAATCCTGGAGGGACCAGCCAGAACTCAGACCCTTCCCTGGCCTCCTCCTCCTCCTTGCAGGTCAGGAAGCAGAGGTGGCACCAGCAAGAAGAGGGCAGTCCTTGTGGCACCATCCCACAGCCCAGGCACGGGTGGGCAGCAGCAGTGGTGGAGAGAGCTGCGGGCAAGGTGCAGTGGGAGGTGCGTTTATGGGTGAGAGGTGTTTGAAGGGAGCAGTTCTGGCCCCAGAGCAGAGCTGAGGAGTTTCCACCCAGGCACAATGGCCCCTATAGGGGGTGGGGGTCCCGGGCCCCCCTCAGGCTCGCCGTGCCTTCTTGCTCTTCTTCTTCTCCTCCTTGACAGCAGTGTCATGAGCTTTCCTCTTTGCAGCTAGTTTGTTTGCCTGTGAAGGAACCCCAGAGAGCTGCAGCCAGACCCAGAGCTGCTCCATCCTTGCCCCCACTGAACCCTCCCATCTGCTGCCAGCAGGGTGAGAAAAGAGAGGGGCAGCATCTTGGGTTGCCAAATGTGAACCATGGCCTTAAGGGAGCCTGAGGAGCTCTCCCATGCCTGGTGACAGAACGGGAAGATTGGAAGGGACCTCAAGGATCATCCAGTTCCAACCCCCTGCCATAGGCAGGAACACCTCCCACTAGCACAGGTCACTCAAGGCCTCATTCAGCCTGGCCTTGAACACCTCCAGGGAGGGAGCAGCCACAACCTCCCTGGGCAACCTGTGCCAGTGTCTCACCACTTCTCACTGTTAAGAACTGCCTCCTAACATCCAGTTTCAATCTCCCCTCTGACAGTTTAAACCCATTGTCCCTTGTCCTGGCATTGCAAGATCTTGTCAATAGTCCCTGCCCAGCCTTCCTGTAGCTCCCTTTAGGCACTGCAAGGCTACTCCAAGGTCTCCTGGAAGCCTTCTCCTCTCCAGGCTGCAGAGCCCCAGTGCTCTCAGCCTGTCCTTATAGCAGAGCTGCTGCAGCCCTCTGAGCATCTTGGTGGCCTCCTCTGGACCCACTCCAACACTTCCATGTCCTTCCTGTGCTGGGGGCTCCAGAACTGCACACAGTACTGCAGATGCTGGGGAAGAGGCTTGTGGGGCCTCACCCTTGCCCACCCTCACTCCACAGCCTCACCAGCTACAGGTTGAAGCCCAGAGCTGGCACAGGACAGGAACAGAGCTGGCTTTAGTGGCTGTGCAACTAAAGTGGCTGTGGACCCCGCGGCCCACCCTGCTCTCATACCTCTCGGACTTTGCGCTTCTTGCCGAACATAATCTTCTTGTAGAGGTACTTCTCCCTCTTCTTCATCATCATGATGGCCAGGCGCTTCTCCTCGCTCTGCTGCTCCTGCTCCAGCCGCTTCCTGTCCTCCAGACGCACTTTGCCAGCGGTCACCTTCACGGGAAGTGCCTGCAGGGGGACGGAGAGCTCAGGCCCCTGGGCACCCTCCACCCTTCCCCGGGGACAGGCCTGTCCACACCATTCACCGGGGACCACCTTCCAGACCAGGAAGAAAGGTACTGGGCGTGAGTGGGAGCATGGGTGCAGGACCACATGAATGGGAGTGCTTCCAGGACCTCTTCAGGAACAGCAGAGCCACAGTGGTGCCAGGACAGGGACTTGGCCAGGGCACGCCACAGTAAGCAAGAGCCCAACAGGGACAGAACTCACCAAAGCTGCCTCCTCCTGGAGCTCCCACCCTGTACCTTGTTGCTCTGAGTCTTCTGCTCTTCCATCTTCTTTAATTTCATTTCTTCTTCCTTTTCAGATTCATCTTCATCCTCCTCCTCTTCTTTGTCATGGTCATCCTCTTCTTCCTCCTCTTCTTCCTCCTCCTCACTCTCTTCATCTACAGAGAGAGCACTGTTACCAACAGGAGAGCCCAGAGCAGGTACAGCCCTGCTGGATTCCTTGACTCCTCTGAGCTTGGAGCCTCGCATCACCTGGGTTCTCTCCTCTCTGCAGGGCCAGCAGCTTCAGCTTCTCAGGAGGGACATAGTCCCCTTCCTGCTCCGTCACGAAGGGCGAGAGGTGTGGTGGCAGCAGGACTCCAGGGAAGTAGTCAGCCACGGGCAGACACATCTTGGCATTGACCGAGTCGAAGACCCACTGAGGCTGCAAGTAGCACCTGTGGGGCACAGGGGGCAGCGTGTGGGACAGCCAGGGACACCTGCTAGCCCACAGAGCCCTTCTGGGGACAGGCCACTCGCCCCAACCCACCTGCCCACCAGCTGCGGCTCCGGGCGGGGCCGGTCGACGATGTGGTGGGTGATGGAGGGGTCGCTCACCCCATAGGTGGCACCGATGCACAGGGACTTGTCCCAGGAGACTTGGCCACCGAAGCATCTGTGAAACCCACCGAGGAGTCAGGCAGGAGGAGGCCCTCAGGGTCACCTCACCCACGGGACCTCAGGAAGCCCTGAGAGCGGGGCTGAGGGAGCAGGAGAGCCTGGGCACCACGCACCGGATGATGAAGGCCAGCGGCTCGCGGGGCACCTCCCTGCTGAGGAAGAAGCGCAGCCCTTCAAACAGCTTCTTCTGCTTCTCCAGGGCCTCCTGCTCCTTCTTCCTCGTGTCCATCTCTTCTGATGTCTCCTGCTCAGAGCAAAGCCTTCAGCCTCGTCCCCACACTGCTGAGCCCCACTCTGCAAGGAGTGCTGCCCCCACCCTCCTGCCGGTCTCTCTCAGCACTGCGCCAGGCCCTGCCTGTAGAATGTCTTGTGCCTGGGCAGAGGCTGGCATCCTGCAGACAGGANCCCCCGCCCCCACCAGGCTCTTACCCCCTCTACTGGGAACTCGTCCATCTCCACCTCATCCTCATGGGCTGGTGCCACCACACGTGCCAGGCTGGCACTGAGAGCTGACAGTTTCTGCATCGGGAGACCAAAAAGGGATCAGACAGATGCCCAGACAGTGCTTGCAGGATGGGAAAAGGGGCAGCTCATGGAGTGACTTCTCAGAGCAAGAGGTCAAAAGACCAAGGGACCAGACAGAAATTCAGCCTTCTCCATGTGCGGTCCCACCCTGAAATGCCCAGCATGAGGCTGTGGAGGGTGCCCAGCATGCAGAAGGGAGACCTGTGGCCCCTGAGGCTGAGCACAGCTCCTGCCTTGGCCAGTGTGAGGGGACATGAGTTTGGGATCAGCATCCTCCACCAAACAGGGCTCTGACTCTGCTCCTTGCTCCCCACACAGAGTCCGCCATGCTGGAAGGTCATGAGGGAAAACTGTGATGTGAAGGTGCTGGAGGCCTGGAGCAGGCTGCCCAGAGAGGTTGTGGAGTCTCCTTCCCTGGAGAGCTTCCAACCCCACCAGGGCATTGTGATGCTGGGCAAGATGCTGTGGGTGCCCTGCTTTAGCAGTGGGGTTGGACTGGATGATCACTTGCAGAGGCTGCCCAGAGAGGCTCCTTCTCTGGAGCCTTTCAAGGCCTGTCTGGATGTGCTCCTGTGCTGGATTGTCTGGTCCTGCACTGGCAGCAGGGTTGGACTCAATGAGCTATTTGAGTCCCTTCCAACCCCTGGGATCCTGTGAGCCTGTGATCTCCAGAGCTGCCTTCAAAAAATCCCCCCACACTGAGATTCTGCCTGTGGTCAGGACACCCAGGGACCCCAGTGCCCCTCACCTCCAGGTAGCTCTCTGAATCCATGGCATACTCTTTGCCCTCCGTGGGCTTCAGGTCCACATCAGCCTGTCCGTCAATCTAGGGGCAAAGATGAAGGTGTGGAGGAGCACCCAGACACCCTCCCCTCCACCACTGTGACCCTCCAACATGGGTTTGCTTCCCACTGCCCACCCTGGTGCGAGTGGTGAGCTCACCTTGGGGGGGTAGACCAGGTTGAGGGAGTGGTAGAGGCGGAAGTTGACGAAGCCCAGCAGGGTGGTGTAGAACTCGGTGAAGGTGGCCATGACTCGGTAATCCACGTCCGTGGGGTGCTGTGGGCACGGGGAGGGTGAGGACACGAGGACAAAGGTGCCCCCTGCAGGGACAAGCATCTGTCCCACCAGGACAGGGAGGATCCTGCCTCCTTCCCAGCAAGGTCTGGATAGCTACAGGCAGACCCTGGGCAGGGAGAGCTCTCTGGGCCCTGCTGCCAGCTCTCCATGAAGGGATCTGCTGGGCCAGATCATAGAATCATAGAATGGTTTAGTTGGAAAGGGCCCTCAAGGATCAGCCAGTTCCAACCCCCTGCCATAGGCAGGGACACCTCCCACTAGAACAGGTTGCTCAAGGCCTTGTCCAAGCTGGCCTTGAACACCTCCAGGAAGGTTGTGGAGCACAGAAGCACAGAACGTGATCAAAGATCACGTTGGGTGCTTCTGTGCTCCACAACCTCCCTGGGCAACCTGTGCCAGTGTCTCACCACCCTCAACCTGTGCCAGTGTCTCACCACCCTCAACCTGTGCCAGGGTCTCACCACCCTCAACCTGTGCCAGGGTCTCACCGCCCTCGCTGTAAAGAACTTCTTCCTAACATCCAGTTTCAATCTCCCCTCTGCCAGTTTAAACCCACTGCCCCTTGTCCTGGCATTACAAGACCTTTATGAGACCAAGCACCTCAGCCCAGCACGGATGGAGACTTTGGTGGCTTGGTCCACGGACCCTGCTCCTCCAGGTGAGGAGTGCAGGCCACAGCAAAGCCACACAAGATGCCAAATCCAGCAGGGACTCAACCAGCACCACAACAGCCAGAACAACAGCCAGGCCCAAGGAGCAGCTGGCTGGGAAGGACTTGGTTGGCCAAGGAGATGCAGCAGGAGCTGGGCAGGTGAGCTCAGCATGGACCACAGCAAAGACCAGAAAGCTGGAAAGCCCCAATTGTGCCAAGCCCTGGAAAGCTTGAGAGTGAAAGGAGAGAGCTTTGCTGCATGGTGAGCTTCTGCCTGCCAAGATGATCTCGGCAAGGTGCCATGTAGCTGCCCTGGCACGATGGCACCCACAGCTCTTCCCTCACTCAGGCCAGACTGCACAGGAGATGCCACAGAACCACCCTGGCAGAGGGTGCAGGGCCTGACTCACCTCTTCTCCAGGTGCCACCAGCCTCATTCCCACAGGTTAATCTTTAATGGCTGATTAAGGAATGTTTTAATAATTGACAAAAGGAAATAAAGACCCACAGAGACTGGTACAGACAGACACAGGGGACAGGGGCACAGCCAGCCATGGGGAGGACACTGGTACTGCCAGCCAGAGTTGGGTAGAGCAGGGCTGTGTTCTCACATGACTCCTGAGCTTGAGCCCTGTGGTCTGCAGGTTCCCCAGCCCAGTGTGGCTGTGGCAGTGCAAATCCCACTGCACTCTTCCTGGGTACTTACATCATGGGCAAAGGTGTAGGGAGTGATCCAGGTGACTGGCTGCCCCAGTACCTCAGCCTGGTAGTAGATGCCCTTGATGGAGAGGAAGACCTGTGAGAAGCAGAGTGAGAGCTCAGGGGGAGGAAGGCTGCTCCCCATTCTCCAGAACCTTTCCCTCTGCAGCAGGCTCACAGAGGAGCGTCGTGGACGGCCTGCTGGGACCCTGAAGCTGCCAGCACAGCTGGCCTGGTGCTCTGCTGGGGCACAAGGCCACCAGCCCCATCCCTCCAGCCCGCTCTGGGGCAGGGAGGTCTCAGCCCTGCAGCTGCCCAGCGCTCTCACCTTGCGCAGGGAGCGGGAAGCGATGATGTAGTTGAGCCACTCGACGGCCAAGCGCCGGCAGAGCTGCACGGTCTGGACATGGCACTTGCCTGTCCGTGGGAAGGTAGAGAAGAGGAAGCACATGGAGAGGGCATCGTCCAGGTCCCGCAGAGCGTCTGTGAAGGTTGGGTACCTGTGCCCAGGCAGGAGGAGAAACGGAATCACAGCCAGCTCCGGCGCACACCAAGCACTGGTGGAGATCTCACAGCAGAAAGCAACAGGCACCATGAAGCATCCACCTCCTGCAAGTCCCACCAAAGCTGGTGCCCCACAGGGACGGAGGGTCCCACAAGGGCACCAGGGAACACAGAGGCCATCTAGGATGGCCAAGCAGTCCCTGGGCAGCTCATGGTTCACTACAGCCAGAATGCAGCACAATTACAGGTGGGGAAAACTCACCAGCTTTGACCAAAACCCCCCAGAACATAAACAAGAAGTGGAGCCCTAAAGAGGGATGGGCACAGCAAAGGCTCCAGTAAAGAGGAATGGGCACAGTGAAGGCTCCAGTAAACAGGGATGGGCACAGTGGAGGCTCCAGTAAAGAGGAATGTGCACGGTGGAGGCTCCAGTAAAGAGGGATGGGCACAGCAAAGGCTCCAGTAAAGAGGGATNTGAGGGCTCCAGCAAAGAGGGATGGGCACGGTGAGGGCTCCAGCAAAGAGGGATGGGCACGGTGAGGGCTCCAGCAAAGAGGGATGGGCACGGTGAGGGCTCCAGCAAAGAGGGATGGGCACGGTGAGGGCTCCAGCAAAGAGGGATGGGCACGGTGAGGGCTCCAGCAAAGAGGGATGGGCACGGTGAGGGCTCCAGCAAAGAGGGATGGGCACGGTGAGGGCTCCAGCAAAGAGGGATGGGCACGGTGAGGGCTCCAGCAAAGAGGGATGGGCACGGTGAGGGCTCCAGCAAAGAGGGATGGGCACGGTGAGGGCTCCAGCAAAGAGGGATGGGCACGGTGAGGGCTCCAGCAAAGAGGGATGGGCACGGTGAGGGCTCCAGCAAAGAGGGATGGGCACGGTGAGGGCTCCAGCAAAGAGGGATGGGCACGGTGAGGGCTCCAGCAAAGAGGGATGGGCACGGTGAGGGCTCCAGCAAAGAGGGATGGGCACGGTGAGGGCTCCAGCAAAGAGGGATGGGCACGGTGAGGGCTCCAGCAAAGAGGGATGGGCACGGTGAGGGCTCCAGCAAAGAGGGATGGGCACGGTGAGGGCTCCAGCAAAGAGGGATGGGCACGGTGAGGGCTCCAGCAAAGAGGGATGGGCACGGTGAGGGCTCCAGCAAAGAGGGATGGGCACGGTGAGGGCTCCAGCAAAGAGGGATGGGCACGGTGAGGGCTCTAGCAAAGAGGACACCTTTGCAGCCCCCAGAGCTCCACAGCCTCCATGTTCTGCTCATAGAATTCTTTAAGTTGGAGAAGACCTTGAGTCTCATAAAATCCAACTATGCTCACCACCCTCCTGCCAGCTCTACCATCTCCAGGCCCTCCTGGCTTCCCGGGGAGCTCAGCAGCACTGGGGCTCAGATGGCGGTGGCCTTAGGTTGGTAGTTGGACTCACTGATCTCAGAGGTCTTTCCCAACCAAAACAATTCCATGATCCTATGAGGTGGGGAAGCTTCCAGAGGTACAGATGAGCAGAGGGAGAGCTGTGGGCAGAGGAGGAGGGCACTGCTGCTGCCTCACCTCTCCTTCACGATGTGGTCGAGCCTGTAGGTGGGTTTGTTGTCCTTCAGCCTCTCCACCGTGCCCCACTCGCTCTTCCCATAGGCCTTCCGGAGCTTGCGGACAAACACCTGCGGGGCGAGGGGAGCCGGGGGGGGTCTGTGGGGCAGGCTGAGCCCCAGGCAGCCCCTCGGGCAGCCCACCCAGGGTACTGACCTTGTACTCCCGGAACTTGTTGACAATGGGCTCATGGAGGAGGAATTTGATGTCCTTGAGGAGGTAGAAGGTCCTGGGTGCGGTGGAGCCTTTGTTCACCTTCTTCTTGTGCTTGGGCTCGTGGGGGTAAATCCCTTTCAAGATGCAGAGGCGCCTGGGGACAGTGATGGGGTGAGACTCCTGGCAACAGAGGACCCTGGGGCCTTCCTCTTCACTGCTGCCACCCCCTTGGAGAAGAGAACCCCAAAACTGGGTAGCCCGAAACCCCAGGACACACCGTCATGCTCCCTATGGAAAGGGCAGCCCCACATATCCCCCAAGGGCTTGGTCTGCTGATGAGGGGTCTGGGGGTCCTAAAGAGAGGTTCACGAGGTTGGAGATGGTCTGGGAATAATTCAGGTCTGAAAGGCATCTGAGGGGCCTCAGGGGCTTCTAGAGGGATCTGAGGTGGGGTGTTCAGGGTGTCGGGG
>VWYK01050108.1:13479-27987 GCA_013399775.1 Semnornis frantzii | reverse complement strand
GAGGCAGTGGCGAGCCTCTGTCCCTCCGCTCTCCGCCATCACTGAACTTCCCGCTCTCTCCCGGCCGCCGCCGCCGCCTCCCTGGCACATGGCACCGGCACCCCGGGGCTGAGTCCTGCCACCGCCCCGCGAGTGGGTGACGCCAACGCCGCCTCCGGTAACCGGGGACCCGCTACCGCCGCCACCGGCACTGCCAGCAGCGGCACCGCCACCGGGTACCGGCACGGCGCGGGAGGACGGGGCAGAGCCGAGGGTGGCAGCGGGGGGGAGCGGAGCCGGTGCCCATGTGCCCGCGTTCCCGGCGGGGCGATGAAGCGGCGATGACAATGGCGGCTGCCGAGAGGACCCTCCGGCCTTGGAAACCGGACCCGGGGCAGGCGGAGGGGGGTCGGCCGCCACCGGGGCCATCGCTGCCCCTGACCCTCACCGTCCTGGCCTGGCTGGGCACTGGCAGCACCATGGCCGGCCTCAACAAATGGATCTTCTCCACGCACGGCTTCCGCTACCCGCTGCTCCTCTCGTCCCTCCACATGCTGTCGGGGGTGGCCGTGGGCTACCCGCTGGGCTGGGCGCGGGGACCGGCCCCACCGGCCCCCCGGCCCCGCGCCAGGATCTACCTGCTCAGCCTCACCTTCTGCACCAGCGTGGCCTTGGGCAACCTGGGTTTGAGCTACGTGCAGCTGGAGGTGGCACAGGCGGTGGCCACCACCACGCCGCTGGTGACTCTGGTGCTGTCGGGGCTGCTGGGGGGCCGGCGGCACCACCCGCTGCAGTACATCGCTATGGGGCCCGTCTGTGCCGGGGCCGCCTGCAGCATTGCCGGTGGCCTCCGCTTGCACCAGCCCGGCTGCGGCTTCCTCCTGGCCGCCACCGTCCTCCGCGCCCTCAAGTCCATACAGCAGAGTAAGTGCCACTTGCCTGTCCCCGCCCCGCTCATCTGCCCTCCCCTGGCATGGTCCCCTGGGCACAGAGCTACTGCTGTCACCCCAGTGCCACCGTGGGGATAGTGATGCTCCCTGCCCGCCCTGGCTTTTGTGCCGCTCCATTGCTGTTCCAACCCTCGTGGCACCCTGATGGCCAGTGCCACGCCAGTCCCAGAGCCTCCTGCTGTCCCCTTTGGCTCTGGGGTCATCCCTGTACCCCTTTAGCCCCAGTGCCACTCGACTTTCACCCATTGTCTGCCTAGTATTGCTGCCCACCTTGGTTCTGGTGTTACCCTCAGTGTCATCACCCACTCTTCCTCATGCTGTCCCTAGTGATACCTCAGTGTCACTTCAGCACCACCCCTTCCCCACCTTGTCTCTGGTGCCACCCCAGTGTCACTCAATACCACCCTTGGCCCACTCTTTCCCTGATGCCACTCAGTGTGTCACCCATTGTCACCTGTATCCACCCAGCTGTCCCCTCAGGGCTGTGTAGTGCTCCAGGCCCTAAGGTGATGTGACCCTCTTTTGTCTCTGCCTCCAACAACACTGTCCCATGTGCTTGTGCCATGGCAGGTGGCACAGGGACACCCAAGATGCCACATCCCCAGGGGCCGCCCTCACCAGTGCTGTGAGGTGCTGGGTCCCCTGCAAGTCCCCACATTCAGCAGTGTTGTCCCCACACGTTGCGGCACAGGCAGCCACTGTGCTGCCCAGGCCACAATGTCCTTGGCAGGCAGCAGAGAGGTTGTTTTTTGGCCAGGCTGAGAATGTTTCCTCTGGAGCTGGTGACTCAGGCGGGCACCATGGGGATGGCTGCTGGCATGGAGCCAGGCACCAGACACACACACACACACACCCCATGCTGTCCCCACGGTCACTGCTGGTGGCCGTACCAGGGGTACTGTGGCCATCTGAGGGGACATCACCAGCCAGCACCCACCCTACTCCCCTTTGTCACCAGTGGGACGCAGAGTGGCTCTGGGGGCACAGCAGGTGCCCCCTTGTGCATGCCTGTGTGAGGCAGCTGGCCTGGCTGTGCCTGCTGTCCCTGGATGACTTGGAGGGGCGACACAGATAGATGGAGGGGGCATGCAGAGAAAGCAGGCTGGGGGTTGTGGGGTGTATGTGGGAGGGGCTGGAAGCCATGTTTGGTCCAAATCAGGGAAAGTGCCCTGTGAAACCTTGACCTGTGGTACTCTGGCACCCCTGATCTGGGGTGACCCCCAAACCAAGGTGTTTCCAAACTGGGGCAACGCTGAACCAGAACACCCTCAGTCCCCCCACCACAACATTTCCCCCTTCCTGATGATGCTGAAGGTTTCTTAACTGCTTGGGCACGGATCAAGGGCTCATGCCAGTGGGTGCCCGTCGGGTGCTGGGTATCCGAGTGTCCTGCTGACTGTTTCGTTGTCCTCTCACCAGGTCTGCTGCTGCAGGAGGACCATCTGGATGCCCTGACCCTGCTCTGCCTGACCTCCCTGCCCAGTTTCTGCCTGCTCTTTGGGGCAGCCGTGGCACTGGAGGTTGGGCCCTCCTGGGAGGGGGTCTTGCACTATGATGGCACCCTCTGGGCATGTGTCCTGCTCAGCTGCCTGGGCTCCGTCCTCTACAACTTGGCCACCTTCTGCGTTCTCTCCCTCACCTCTGCTCTCACCGTCCACGTCCTGGGCAACGTCACTGTGGTGGGCAACCTGCTGCTCTCCCGCCTGCTCTTTGGTAGCCACCTGAGCGGGCTCAGCTACCTGGGCATTGGGCTGATGCTGGCTGGGATGTTCATGTACCACCAGCCAGACCTCATCGCCGCTCGCTGGGCACAGCGGCCGGGACGCGGTGGGCACAGGCGCGAGTAGGCTCTGCCTCAGGGACAGGGATGGATGGAAGCAGGAAGGATGGAGGCCATGGATGAGCATGGCTCTGGAGGTGCACGTGTGCTGGTGTGCACTGTGCACACAAGCTGGTGTGCGCTGCTCTGTGTGCATGTGTGTGTGCTGGTGTGCACGGCTCTGAGCACATGTGTGTGCTGGTGTGCACAGCTCTGAGCACATGTGTGTGCTGGTGTGCACACATGCTGGTGTGCACTGCTCTGAGTGCACATGTGTGTGCTGGTGTGCACACATGCTGGTGTGCACTGCTCTGAGTGCACATGTGTGTGCTGGTGTGCACAGCTCTGAGCACATGTGTGTGCTGGTGTGCACACATGCTGGTGTGCACTGCTCTGAGTGCACATGTGTGTGCTGGTGTGCACAGCTCTGCACACATGTTGGTGTGCGTGGCTCAGTGCACACATGTGCTGGCGCACACAGCTCTGTGAGCACACATGTGTGCTGGTGTGCACAGCTCTGTGCACGTGTGTGTACTGGTGCATGCAGATGAGCTGAGGCGTGTGAGCCTGTGCACACACATGTGCTGGTGTGCATGGCTCGCTGTGACCATGTGTTTCCTGGTGCACACAGAGCTGGTGTGCACAGCTCCATGTGCAGGTGTGTTGGCTGGTGTGCAGAGCTCTGTGTGCACGCAGCCGTGCTGGGATGTGTGCAGACATGGTGGTGAGCACGGCTCTGTGCACACGGATGTGCTGATGTGCACACACTCTTTGTGCAGGCACGTTGCATGTAGAGCTCTGTGCAGAAGGGAGTGGCTGTGCATGGCACTTTGTGTGTATCTTCCTGTGCACAGCTCTGTGTGCAGTGGGTCTGTGTGCACAGCTCTGTGTGCACATCTGGTGTGCAGAGTGGACCTCTGCGTGTGGCTGCGTGTGCACGCAGACAGGTTATCTGCGTTGGTGTGTGAAGGCTCTGTGTGTGCAAGCAGGGCTCATGCCTGTGGGCATGTGTGCATTGGTGCAGACTGTGTGTGAGAGCATGTCTGTGTGCACAGGTCACAGGTCCTGCGTGTGCCAGTGCAGCTGCCTGCATGGACAGATCCGTGTGTGTGTGTGTGTGCACGTTGTGTGTGCACATGTGTGTGTGTGTGTGCAGGCTGTGTGCAGGGCAGCAGGTCCCTGCACAAGTGTGCAGCTGCGTGCTCTGCCCCTGCATGCCTGTCCCCGTGTGCCCCTGCAGGCTCGGTGTGCTCAGGGAGGTGGCTGCCGTCCTGCCCGGGGACACGGAGCAGTGTGCATGTGTCACACGTCCGCACCGCTCCTGAGCTCCGCTGGCTGGAGTAAGCCTGGGGCTGGCTGCGCGCAGGAGTCTTGTGGAACCCAAGGCACCCAGGGAGGGGGGTGGGCGAGTGTCCCCTCTCCTGTCCCCGCCCTCACCCTGTCATGCCAGTCCCACAGAGCTGCGGGGGGTGCTTACAGTGTCGTTGTTGTCCCCACCGTGTCCTCCCAGCCTCAGAGCTCCAGCTCCAGTCCCATCCCTCCCAGCTTGCAGCGGCTGGAGCAGGCAGGTGCGGGCAGGGCTGTGACATGTCCCCAGGGCTCTCTAGCAGCGATGGTGAGAGCCCAGCAAAGGCGACAGGGACAGCTCGGATCGAGCCACCAACGCTCCGGGACGGTGAGCACACTCGTGCCCTGCCAAAGGGGACGTTCTGGGCATGTCTATGCCTGGCACCGACACCATGACACATGGTGTCTGTGTGGCTGCTGCCACACTCACCATGCCAGGGCCGACGGACCCAGCTCTGATTGCACTTGTCCCAAAATAAAGCTCTATTTTTGTCGTACTCCACCCTTGGCTCCTGAGGCCATCTCCCATGCGGCCACATGGCAGGACAGGAGGAGCTGTGTGGGAAACTGAGGCACAGGAGTGCCCAGGGGTGTCCCAGCTCCCTGGGGAAGCAGAGGCCACTGTGCCCACTGCAATCATCATCTCCGTGCCCTGGTGGAGGAACAGCTGCGGTTTAGCAGCCCGAGGGCTGGCACTGGGACCCTGGCACTTGGGAGGGACGCGGTGGCGAGGAGAGGAGTCGCTGGCCGCAGGTGCCCAGCGCAGGGTCAGGCACATCAGGAGCTGCCTTCGCCCTGCCCCGGGGCGGTGTGGTGCTGGGTACTGTCCTGTCCTGGGCTCACACATGCAGTCCTCCTCCAGCTCTGTGACTCAGTCGTGCCACGGCGCCTGCTGGCCCGGGGTCCTCCCTGTCTGCTCCCGCCCTCGTTCCCCAGCGCCAGGGTTTTTCCACTCCTCTTGGCGGTGACTCCCGAGGCCAATGCCAGGAGCGCCCCAGGAACGGCTCAGCCCCTCCCTCAGCACCTGCTGGAGGAAGGGCATCTCACTTGGGGTACTGCAATGTGCCCATCACTGGTGCCACCGTTACCAGGGTGCCCCAAGGACCGGGGCTGGAGCGGTGCCCATCCCAGGGAGAACTCGACGGGTTCCGAGTTCTTGGCACAAGGTGCCCGTGGTGGCCACAGCCCTGTTTGCTTTCTGGGCTCGCACTTCCGAGGCGTTTCCAAAGTGGGGGGAGGGTGGTGTGAAGATCCACTTCGGTTTTCCACTCCCGTGCCAAAGGCCAGGCCCAGTGTGGCCCCAGGGACCAGGCTGGGAGAGACTCTTCTGAGTATTCCTGGGACCTCCCACCCTTGCTGTCCCTGCCAGGGGACCTGCAAACCATCCTGTCTGTGGCACCAATGGCTCAAGGAGCCCATGCCCAGGAAACACCTATCCATTCCCACCCACTGACTCATTCACTGGCACCAGGGCTGCCTGGACGCTGCCTCCATCTGTGGCTTTGCTTTGTCCATCTGGTGTTGGAGTGGTATGGGGCTGGCCACATGCCCAGCTGCTCCAGGTGACCCTGTGCAGACTGATGATGGAGCTGTGCTGGGCACAACGAGCCTGTAGGTAGCAGCATTTGTGCTGGGATTGGGGGCATTGGTGCTGCCCGTGAAGAGCCTGGCAGTGGCAGGCAGGCTAGCCTGGCATGATGACCCTCCCTGGGTATTTCAAGCTGTGATCTCAGCCTGGTGGCGTCTTTGATGGATCAGGTTTCCTGTGGGCAGCAGCTGAGGGAACTGGGGGTGTTCAGCTTGGAGAAGAGGAGGCTCAGGGGAGTGACAGCCTGAAGCAGAGAAAAATGTGTCTGATGGGGTGGCATTGCCAGGAGATCTGGGCAGGCAGTTCCCTCTGGCTCTGTCAAAATCTTGCCCTGAGGCACTGCTGGGGATGGAGCTGGAAGCCTTGGTGGAGGTGCAGCCTGTCCCCATGCAGGGAAGAGGAGACCCAAGGCAGCTTTGCTGTGTGCCAGCAGGTGCCTGGGAGCACAGGGTGGCTTTTTCTGTGTTTCAGGCCAGGGGATTAGCTGCTGCCCTCAGGGCTGTTGGCAGCTTACTGGAGGAGGGACAGGGATCAGGAGCCAGAGCGAGCCCCAAATGGCTGCAGCTCCCCCAGTACCAGGCCAAGATGTGAGTGGCACCCGGGCAGCAGGGCCAGATGTTGCCTGCCTAGGAAGCCCATTGAAGGCACAGGACTGTTGCTCTCCAAGGGTTGAAATGCCTGGCAGGTGCCCTGGTAGCAGACATCTCTGTCCTCAGGGTCACCAGCCCTTGGTGGACCAATCTCAGCTGGCTATGGTGCCCCTGTCAGAAGATGGCAGTGGCACCAGGCAGGGTCTGGCAGTGGAGGCCCTCTACACAGCTGGACAGCAAAACCACTGAAGGGCTTGGCACATGCTGTGCAGCCTGCCAGGACCCCATATTTGGGGACATGCTGTGCCAACTGCTGAGCTGTGCTGACTGCCCGTGAAAAGGACCTGGAATGCCAACTGCCACCCAAGAGCCATGGCTGAAATGAGGCTGGAGAATGTCTTTGCCCACCTGCAGCTCTGCCCGCAGCGTGGCTGGGCAGAGGTGCTCTGGGTGCCAGGTGATGGAAAGTTTGCAGGGAGGAAGTGGTCTGTGCTGGGGCTATTCCTGGCTCCCAGCTGGTGTTTGCCTGCAGCGGGCTCCTGTTTTCGGCCAGCTCTAACTTTAGCCAAGGCTGCTCCCGAGCAGCAGGGCTGCGGTTGGCACAGCTGCCTGGGGAGAGCCCCAGCTCAGCTGGGGGCCTGGTGATGCGCATCTGAACAACACCCCCCTGGCTATGACCAGCCTCAGGGGTGCCCAGGCAAAAGTGCCCAAACATGGCAGAAGTGCTTCAACTCCAAAATATGGCAGAAATGCTTAAACTCGATGGGTTTAGAGCTTTAGAAACATCACTGCCTCTAAAGGGAACCTGAGTTAGGCTCTCATAAAACAAAAAAGAGAGAGGGAAAGAGGGAGGGAGAAAGAGGGAAGGAGGGAGGGAGGAAGAGGGAAAGAGGGAGGGAGGAAGAGGGAAAGAGGGAGGGAGGAAGAGGGAAAGAGGGAGGGAGGAAGAGGGAGGGAGGAAGAGGAAAAGAGGGAGGGAGGAAGAGGGAAAGAGGGAGGGAGGAAGAGGGAAAGAGGGAGGGAGGAAGAGGGAAAGAGGGAGGGAGGAAGAGGGAAAGAGGGAGGAAGAGGGAAAGAGGGAGGGAGAAAGAGGGAAAGAGGGAGAGAAATTAAATTCTTCATTGCAGAGAGATTTTTCAAGACTGGGAAGATTGATTTCAGACCAAAACTTGAGAACTAACAGTCAGGAAATTTGGATTCATGTCAACAAAACAGTTAAATGATTCATTCCCATTTTTGGCTTCTTCCAGAAAGTTACAACCTGGCTACAATTCCAACATCGAAATCCACTTTAAAAATGTTGCCAAGGAGCATTTCTGTGGGTTTGGGGGGAAAAGAAATAATTAAATTCCTTTGGGAACTGAAGCAAATATTTCCTTACAAGTGGCTTTGAGAAACTTTTGTTTACAGATGGAACATTAAGTCAGATTTTTTCTTCCCCTGTGTGGCCTGCCAGGGGGAGCAGTGCCACAGCTTTTGTGTGGCAGGGGCAGGAGGGGTGCACCCTGAGGCACCCCACCCAGTGCCACCCTCACCCTGAGCAAATGCTGCTGGCCATGGCCACAGCACAGCCTCAGCCCTAACCCCTTCCTCTGCCATGCAAGGGGAAAACCATCTGAGTCCTCTCTAAGCAACTGAGTCTCACCCTCGTGTTCCATCCTGAGGGCCTGGCAAGGACCACAGCAGCTGCCCCCACCATAGCCTCCACCACTCACGGCTACCCCTGTGCCATCTCCCTGGCACCAGCCTTCCCCACCTAGACATTTCTTAACACGGAGCTAGAAAACTCCATCTTGGAAGTTCAACAAAAGGTTAAAACTTCACCACCGTCCTTCTCCAGAGGGCAGTACCAGCCCTGTGATAAACCCCAGTGCCAGCACACCTGTGTGGGCAGGGCTGGCTGTTTACACCAACTGCCAGCAGAAAACAAAGCTTTGTTTGCTCCCCAGACCAGGGCTGGGGCTCTGCTGGGAGCTTTATTTGCTTATCGTGCTCAGCTGCGGATGATAAATATTTTGGTGCAGCTGCAAGGTGTTTGTGAGTTGGGTTTAATCTGTTTGCAGCATGTTTACAAGCCCAGCCACTGATGTTTGGGGCTGTTTACCTCTCCTCGGGCTGTGGCTTGCCTTTAATACACATCAAAAGACAGCACCCTCCGTGGTGCCTCCCTGCCGGCCGCCAGCTGCCCGCACGGCGCTTGCTGTTTTGCTGCAGCTATGCAAATGCTCCTGGCTTTGCCAGTGGCCTCGGCTGCTCAGGTTGTGTTTTTGGCCACGTCGGCCTCAAGCATTTCTTTATTTTGTTTAATTCCTTTTCAGCTGGAGGGTGATAAACCTCAGCCTGCGTCTCTCTGGCTCTCCCCAGCTGGGGCTTTGAGTGCCCGGCAGGTGGTTTGTAGTATTTTATAGCTCGTAACTTGCTGAGGCTTTGATTTGGGGCTGCCCAGGGAGTGTTTGGCAGCATTTTATAGCTCATAACTTGTATCTGACAACTGATAACCTGTAGTTTATTTATTTATAAGCTGCTTTTTGTTTCTCAGGTTGAGCTGTGGGCATCTAGAGGCTGTGCCCTGTGCACCCTGCCGGCAGGTGGGACTGAGGGACGAGCCCAGCTAAAGGGCTGCCTGGCAGAGGGCAGTGGTTAAATCATTTAATTGAGTTAATTGAGAGAGGGTTTAGGGCAACCGGCAGTGGGATGGCAGCAGGAGGCTCTGAGCTGGTGCTCCTGTGGCACAGGGGGCACAAAGCTGCAAACTGAGCACTGCCAGGGTCAGCCTTAGCTCTGAACCCTACATGTGTGGGATGAGCAGTGCCTGGCCTGGGGGATCCGGGTCTGCTGGCATCACTGGGGCAGTGTGTACAGGTACATGTGCACAGGTGTGGGCACAAGTGTGGGCACATGCAGCAGCTGGGACAACCCCACGCTGGGGCAGGAGCCACTTTGCCAGCTGAGACCCCACTTGGGAGGACCTTTCCAGGGATTCTCCAGGAGACAGAAGGGGAGACCCCAGGCTGGGGACACACAAACCTTGCCATTGTGCCCTGGTCCCCTACCACGCACCCTGCCAATGTTGGGCAATTTCAGGCTGCCCCAGGGCCTACCCCTTTGTTGTTGATGGGCACATGAAGGCCATCACACACAGCCGTGGGGCAGGGGCAAAACTTGCCACAAGGACAAGCAGGCAGCACCTCAGCACTGAGCCAGGTCAGGGCTCAGCTGCGCGGCACCCGCTCGCCTTCACACGTCAGCACCCACTGGAGATGGTTTCACTTCCTTTTTTCGGGGCCCCTTTTCGAGTTTGTGATTGGAGACTGGGGTGAGAGAGGAGTAAATTTAGCCGGGGGATGCCCCGTGGCAGCACAGCTGCATGGCGAGGCTGGCTGGAGGGGCCNGGGGGAGGAGTGAGGTGGGGAGATAGGAGCCCCCAGGCAGCCCTCCAGGTGCTCGTGGGCTGCAGCCACCTGGGTCGGGCAGGGCAGAGGCTGTCGGGTACTGCCCGCGCTTGGCACTGCCACAGAGCCAAAGTAGGAGACCTTGTGCTGTCCTACAGCCACCCCAGTGGGGTCTGGCTCTGCCCCACTCACCTCGGCCTGGCCTGGGGCTATGCTCAGCCCCAGCTCTCGCTTTCGAGTCTCAGCACTGCTGCCTCCAGCAGTAGCGGCAGTTGGGTGACTGCAGCTGCCGCAGGGACGTCCCCACCCCCCCGGCTGTGCCACCTCACCCTTGTCTCTCCAGATGAAATGTTTCATCAACCCTGGCTGCACTCATTCTGCACCCCCCAAATCTCCACAAAAGGAGACCAAATGATCCTGGCACAAGATGCTGGAGCTTGTCATGTCCTGGGGAGATCACCAGGCGATGGGCAATGAAATAAAGCAAGCCCAGGCTGGTTTGGGGGGGACAAACCTGGCCAGAGGTGGCCCTCACAGAAGGGATCTTCCATGGCCACCCCCAAGTGCAAGGCCATGAGCACAGGAGCTGCCCTCATCCCAGAACCAGAGCAGAGCTTTGCCCTCTGGTGCTTTGGGGCACAAGATCTTGCATGGCCTCACTCCTCTGCCCAGTCTCTGCATTCCTCCCTCTTGCCTCTCTCATGGGGCCCCTCAAAGTCCAAAGTGCCTAAACCACTGGGATCTGTTAAACCCTGCTGCAGGCTTTGCTAAGCCCTTGTCTTTGGGATGTGGTTTGAGAGGGCAGCTCTCCCCAAGCTCCAGCCCTGCCATAGGACCCACTGCTTCTCTCTGCAGCTAAATCAAGGCTTACTGGAGCATCTCCTTTACTAAATTAGCTCCCCTCTCTTTTTAAAATTAATGCCAAGCTGGGAGAACAAACAAATAATCAAAAAACTATTTTAAATTGCAGCAGAGGAGACAGCAGAGCACGAGCAAGAGCTGCAGGTGGGGAGAGGCACAAGGTTTGGTTTCACTCAGTACATTTGCTCACCAGAAAACCCCTCCAAGGGCAGCTGTGGGAGCAGGATTGGCCTTTTCTTCCCAAGCCTCTCTTCCATCCTCTCTGGGGGGGCTGGAGGAGGTCCTGCATTCCAGTGTGGTTCCCAGCAGCGCCTTGCTGAAGACTTATTATGGGTGAAACTGGCTGGAAATTCACTATGCTGCAGGTGGTCGTGGGGGAGGGAGCCCCGGGGGGATGGGAGGCACTGATCTATAATTCAGCAGCCTTTTGTCCCTTGCTGGTTGTTGCTAACAGAAAGGATTTAGCAGTATCTTTTCATCAATAACTAATGAATTTTCCTGCCCCCAGAGTCAGAGCCATGCCTGGGCTCTGCTTGGCCAGACCCGAGCTGAAGTGAGACCCCAGCTCATGGCACAGTGAGACCCCAGCTTGTGGCGCAGTGAGACCTCAACTCATGGCAAGTGAGACCCCAGCTCATGGCACAGTGAGACCCCAGCTCGTGGCACGGTGAGACTCCAGCTTGTGGCACAGTGAGACCTCAACTCATGGCAAGTGAGACCCCAGCTCACGGCACAGTGAGACCCCAGCTCGTGGCACGGTGAGACCTCAGCTTGTGGTACAGTGAGGCCTCAGCTCGTGGCACAGTAAGACCTCAGCTCGTGGCACAGTGAGACCTCAGCTTGTGGCACAGTGAGACCTCAGCTCGTGGCACGGTGAGGCCTCAGCTCGTGGCATGGTGAGACCCCAGCTCGTGGCACGGTGAGACCTCAGCTCGTGGCACAGTGAGACCTCAGCTCGTGGCACAGTGAGACCCCAGCTCGTGGCACAGTGAGGCCTCAGCTCATGGCACAGCAGGACCTGCCCCAACCTGAGCCTGCTGAAAGCTCAGTCCAGTGTCCTGTGACACAGACTTTACCTGCAGATAGATTTCAATCCCTGTGGAAAGCATTTTCCTTCCACCCCTTTCCCCAGCAGCCATGCCCCCAATGTGGCATTTCTCAGGGTAAAACCTGCCATCAAAGCTTGGGTGCTCCCCAATCATTCACAACCACTGCTTAAGGTTGTGATTTGCCAGCTACTGCAATCAGTAATTACTGAGGTTTGAGATTTTCCAGTGGGAAAAAAACAGTGTGAGTATCCTTCCTAGCAGCAGGTCTCAGTCCTTGGGGCATGTTTGGCTGGCAGAGACCCAGGTAGCTGCTCTCCTGGGCCACAAGGCTGGCACACAGCTGGCAGCACTGCACAGAGCAGTGCCTTCTCCTTGCTGGGTGCTGGGAGCTTTGTCCCAAGCAAGGACAATGTGGGGAGTGCCCATCCCATGGAGAAAAGTGTTGGCTGGCCCCTGCCCTTCCCAGGGAAACTGATTATAAACAGGAGGCAGGGAGGAGACATGGTGGTTGTGGAGGGCCAGATCCCTGGCTGGGCATGGGCATTGCCCTGAGTGGGGTTGACCTCTGTGGGGGTCACTCCCCAGGGGTGTGCTCTCAGGGGTCTGGTCGTGACTCCTGTGCCCTGTTAGCAATACAAGGTGGGAGACTGAGGGATGAGAGCAGCTCTGCAAGGACAACTTGGGGGTACTGGTGGATGAAAAGCTGGGCAAGAGCCAGCGGTGGGCACTCACAACCCAGAAAGTCAATCCTGGGCTGCACCCAAAGCAGCATGGCCAAGAGAGGGGATTCTGCCTCTCTGCTCTGGTGAGGTCTCATGTGAAGTGCTGTGTCCAGCTCTGCACTCCTCAGCACAAACCTTAGACACGGACCTGTTAGGGCAGGTCGAGAGGAGGCCACAAACAGTACCAGAGGCTTGGAACAGCTCTGCCATGGAGCCAGGCTGAGAGGAGAGCCTGAAGAAGAGAAGACTCTGGGGGACAGCTTTTTGCAGCCTCCCACTGCTCAAAGGGACAAGTCAGGAAGATGGGGACAGGCTTTGGAGCAGGGCCTGTTGTGGCAGGACAAGGCATGATGGCTTTGAATTAAAAGGAAGGAGGTTCAGACTAGGTAGAAGGAAGAAGTTTTTTGGCATAGAGAATGGTGAAACGCTGGCCCAAGGTTGCCCAGAGTGGTGGCCAATGTCCCACGCCAGGAGACATTCCAGGTCAGGTTTGGTGGGGCTCTGAGCAGCCTGCTCTAGCTGAAGATGTCCCCGCTGACTGCAGGGCAACTCAAGTGGTCTTCAGAGGTCCCCTCCGATCCAACCCATTCCATGATTCTATGATGCCTAAGAAGGTGTCCCTAAGAAGGTGCCTGCAGGGACCAACCCAAAGGCTGGTGGGGCCAGGCACCCCCCTGGCGCTGACATAGCCCAGGGAAGGGGATGTGGTGGGACCATGCCCTCTTTACCAAAAGGCTGGCAAGGGGGCATGTCCCCTAGAGCTGCACACAGCACGACTGGGTGCTCCTGTCCCTGGGGTGGCTCTGGGAAGCTCTGGTGGGGTGCCTGCAGCTGAGTGCTGGCACTCTCAGCATGGCCACAGCTGAAAGCTGCTCTCTGAGCAGGGCTGCAGGGAACCTTCCCCAGGGATGGCAAAAGGGCGTGAGGCATGCAAGGACCCCACGCTGCCATGGCACAGTATGCAAGGGACAAGCAGATGCATGTGCATGACTGGTGGCTGCACTGGCACCGCTATGCCAGAGGCATGGGGCTGGCTGAGAAAACAGGGGCAGAACCAGGTGCAGCCAGCAAAGGGACATGACTGGTTGTGGCCCCACTACCAGCCGTGTGTCCCCGCAAGGAAACTGGCAAGCGGAGGCCTGTGCACAAGGGATGAGGATGGCACAGCCAGGGCCATGTGCTTGCTGCTGTCACTGAGGTTTAGACCAGGCTACTGCCTCTGGCTGCTCATCCTCTGGCCTTAGCAGTGCCGGGGGCTCATGACGGTCCCCAAGGGTGGGCAGAAGCTGCGAGGAGCCTCAGGGGTATGTGTGTGTGGTGTCCCACTCAGCCTCCCTCCCACCGGTGGGGCTGGCAGGCCCTGGAAGGACACAGAGACAGGGATGCTGAAGCCAGCGCTGGGTCAGAGTCGGTGTTTATTGGTGGGACACTGCGGGGGCGCGGGGGAAGGGAACAGTGGCGAGCGGGAAGGAACAGGGGCCGTGGGGGCCAGAGGCTGCCCCCAGCAGCAGGGAGGAAGGAGGGAGCCGGCGAGAGGCTGCCGGGCACGGAGAGGTCGGCACGGGGTTAGCACTGCGATCTGCTCAGGCTCTTCTCCACGTTGCCGGCTTCGTGCGCGGCCTTGCAGGAGTAGGTCTCGTGGCTGCTCCAGTCCGAGACGCTGAGCCGGAGGTAGCTGCTGGCCATGTACTGGTTGTTGCTCTGCCGCTGGGCCTGGCTGGTCTCCACGCCGCTGGTGACCTCTTTGCCGTCGGCCAGCCACGACACCTTCACCGAGCCCGGGTAGAAGTCTCCCAACAGGCACACCAGGGTGGCCGTGTCCTTCTTGGCCAGCTCCTCCTGGGACGGCGGGAAGAGTGATACCGTGGGGACCACCTTGGGCTGACCTGCGAGGGAGGAGAGCAGCGAGGGGTCAGGGGCTGGAGGGGACTCGGCGACCCCCACGCAGCCCACCCTGCCTGCCCCGGCCGGCACTGCCAGGGAGCAGTCACCGCCCCCTAACCGCAGCTGCCGGGGGGGCGGTTGTGACCCTGGCGCGGTTAGATCTGGGCTACAAAGAGAGAGAGTTACAGGTTTTTCAGTATGTCTTATATATATAAAAAATATTTAAAATATATAAAAATAAAGTTATATTTACACATGTATTTATATATAGTTGTTTATATGCACAAACACACACATATATATTATAATCTAATTTTTTCTATATAT
>VWYK01050108.1:0-12707 GCA_013399775.1 Semnornis frantzii | reverse complement strand
ATATATGTTATCTATTAGATATATATTATATCTAATATACATAATGTATGTGTAATGATAGAATGTGCAGAAGTATATACAAATTTATATATTTTGCCCAAATATATCTATTATAGAAATATTTATGCATTTGTAATAGGTCCTAACATATTATTTATACAGAAAAAAAATTCTGTATTTCTACAGAATGTATTTTAAATACATTTGTATATCTGTATTCATATTTTACATGTTTTATATAGTTTTTTTCATTTCTCATATATGTAAAAATACTATTTCAATGTATTTTATACAAATATATATATATTTATATATACACATATGTATTTATACAAATAAAAATACATATAAAAATATATATGCATCCAACACACGCAGCCATAGCCAATTTTTTTGTCTTTTGCAAGCTGATATTTATGTTTTTAAACCCACCACCATTTCAAAGACAAATCGCCCTGCCCTCTGCCTGCTTCTGCTTTCAAACACTTTCAGACTTGTCTCGGAGAAAAAAGAACGAAAAATAAAACCAACTAAGACTTACCTGGAAAATGGCAGAGAAAAAAAAAATCTTTTGGCTTTCTGAGGTCGTTCTGCTGCCTCCTCAGATCTACAATGGCTCTAGCACCTCTATCTCCATCTCTTCACTTCTATCTCTGTCATCTCTGTATCTTTTTTCTCTGTATCTTTCTCTCTCTTCATCTGTCTCTATGTCTATAATCTCTGTCTCTGTCTCTCCCATAGTGCTCACTCTCTCTCTCTCATCTCTATCTCTGTATCTTTCTCTCCATCTCTAATCTCTACCTCTCTATCTCAGTCTCTATCTCTATCTCTAATCTCTCCCTCTCTGTCTCTATCTCTATCTCTGTATCTTCCTCTCCATCTCTAATCTCTCCCTCTCTATCTCAGTCTCTATCTCTAATCTCTCCCTCTCTCTCTCTCTCTCTCTCCATCTCTAATCTCTGCCTCTTTCTCTCCATCCCTACCTCTCTATCCCCATCTTACTTTCCAATTTTTAATTTTAAATCAGGAGGCCTCTACCATTAAAAACTTGCCTCTTGAAGAAATTGGGGAAAAAAACAAACCAAACCAAAAAAACAAAGAAAAAAAACACCAAAAAAAAACCCAAAAAAAAAAAAGCCCAACCAACCAATTTTTCTCAATCTCCTGCCCCTAGAAATTTGCTTCAGATTGGGATTTTTGGTCAATTTCTTTTACAAACCACACTCAAAGGCAGAGAGAAGCTGCTCCCAGTGTCTGTTTCAGCAGGGTCTTCTCTGGCTTTGACTTGGCTTACCTGGACAAGGAGCTCCTTAAGGAATTCCTGGAAACATTTCTTGGAGATCTCAGGAATGTGCCAGTTCAAGACAGGGCTGGAGGTGACTTCAGCTTGCCAACAGCCGAGGACAGGCTGCCCTTGCCCAGCACCCACACCCACACCACCCCACAGACAAGTCCCTGAGCCTCACTGACAGACTTAGTCCTCAGGACTAAGTCTTGAGGATTTAAACCTCAGTCTGACTAATTTCCTTAATAAAGCCCAAAATTGGCTTTCTTAGAGACCTACCCCCAAGCTTCTGAAAGAGGCTCTCTAAGACCTCAGGCACATTTCCTGGCCAAATTTTAAGACCCTTCAATTGATAAAATGTCCCCCCAGGGGAATTTTCTGTCCTCTGAGTCCGCAGGGACAAGACCCAACCCACAGTCCTGCGCTGAGTGTCTGGCTCCAAACTGGTGTCAGACCCCAGCCCAGGGCCAAGTCCGAGGGAAAAGACCCAAAGTCACTGAAAATCAGCCCAATGTCTTTCATGGTGGGGAGAGAAAGACCCAGAGGAGGTCGGCGACTTACCTAGGACGGTCAGCAAGGTCCCGGACCCGAATACACCACACAGTGATATGGGGCCAGGCAAAAACCTCCTGGCTCCCATGGATGTGGTGATGGGATGGAGATGCCTTGGTGGATGCAGCAGGATGAGGGTGATGAGATTGAAATGCTCCGATGCATACTGCAGGATGAAGGTGGTAGGGTGAAGGTACCCTGATGGACACAGCTGGATGGAGGTGGTAGGATGGAGGTGCCCTGATGGACACGGTAGGATGGAGGTACCCTGATGGACACATCTGGATTGAGGTGGTAGGATGAAGGTGCCCTGATGGACACAGCTGGATGGAGGTGGTAGGATGAAGGTACCCTGATGGACACATCTGGATTGAGGTGGTAGGATGAAGATGCCCTGATGGACACATCTGGATGGAGGTGGTAGGATGGAGGTGCCCTGATGGACACAGCAGGATTGAAGATGGTGGCAAGGGTGGTGTCCTGATGGAGGCAGCAGGCAGCAGACAGCAGGCTGGAAGCAGGGTGCTGGGCATGCCTTGGTGCATATGACAGGGCAAGAGTAGTAGGGCAGCCATGTGGGGGTGACTGCCTGTCCTTGCTGGAGGGGTCACAGCAAAGCAGGTGTCCTTGGCCCTGCCATCTGCATGGTCCTTGCTGGCTGGGCTCTCCAGAGCCATGGCTGCACCACTGGCTGCTCCAGGGCTATGCTGCTGCACAGGACTGTATTGACCTGTACTGCTGCCATCCAGGTGGCTGTGGGATGCCCTTGGGGGGCAGTGGCTGCTGGCAGGAAACAGGCACTTCCTCACACCTGGCATCTCAGCACTGGAGCAGGCCAGTGGGGGAGTTCTGAGCCCCCCTGAACCAAGTGAAGCCTGCCAGCATGGGCATGGCAGACACATTTTCCTTGCAGAGGAGACAGGGAGACTGCAGAGACCTGCAGGTTTGCTCCAAGCACCATTGCTACAGCATTCCATACCCACCTAACAACTCAGCTTCCTGCAGTGCCACTCCTGTCCGTTTTGCATCCCCCAGGCTGCTGCTCTTGGCAGAGCCCTACTAGCCCCTGCCTTCACAGCCCCTTGGAGCAGGAGCATCTGCTAAGGGCCACAGCATGCAAAGGGAGTTGGAGAGGAGGCATCAGAGGCTGTTGGTGAAGAGGGAGAGCTGGGGCTAGCAGATAAATCCACTCAGGAGTGAGGATGCCTACAGCTGCATGTCAAGGCAGGGGTGAGCCAAGATGGGTTTCAGCTAAGGCTGATTAACTTCAAATCCCCTGGGGAAGGTTTGGCTGCTGCTTTGTAAAGTATTTCCCCAAGATGGTGCCAACCTTACAGGGCACAGAGTGCTCAGCTCAGAGCAAATAAGCTCTTGGAGCGCTGAAGTGTTCAGGAGTACAAACTTAAACTGAAGTAAAGAACCAAATATTCAAATGCTGTGGTTTGTGCAAGTGCTCATCGAAAGCCGCAGGGTCAGCTGAGTCAGCAGAAAGTCGAGGGTGCTCCAAAGGCTTTGTGGTTTGAAGCACTTTCTCTTCCAGGGAGGCTGGGTTGCCTCTGTGTCAGAGGCCGAACCTAGCCTAACAGATCCCTGGACTTGGCTGTGCCAGGGCAGTGCCCATCTGATGTGGGCAAGTGGGTTTGGTTCCATCTCTCAGACTTCCGTGGGGTTTCGGTTGCGGTTTAGGGCAGGACAATAAAGGTGGCAAACCTGCAGCTCAGAGGTCCACCTCTTCTCCTTGGAGGGAGACATGGAGGACTGGTTCTGTGCTTGGACATACCAAGGACATGAGTAAGGTTTGGCTCTGTCCCACATGGCATCCTGGTCACCAAGCTGGAAAAACATGGACTGGATGTGTGGAGCACTGCTGGGTAAGGAACTGGCTGGATGGTGGCACACAGAGAGTGGTGATCAAGGGCACAATGTCCACCTGCAGACCAGTGCCAAGTGGCTCCCTCAGGGGTCAGTGCTGGTGCCAGTGCTGTTTGACATCTTTGTCAGTGCCATGGACAGAGGAATCAGTGCAGCCTCAGCAAGTGTGCAGCTGGCACCAAGCTGTGTGGCACAGTCACTTGCTAGGGGGTAGGGATCCATCCAGAGGGACCTGGACAGGCTGCAGAGCTGTGCCCAGGCCAACCTCAGGACATTCAACAAGGCCAAGTGTAAGGTCCTGCAGCTGGGTAGGCACAATGCNTGGAGCCCCCAGCACAGGAAGGCCATGGAAGTGTTGGAGTGGGTCCAGAGGAGGCCACCAAGATGCTGAGAGGGCTGCAGCAGCTCTGCTTTGAGGACAGGCTGAGAGAGTTGAGGCTCTGCAGCCTGGAGAAGAGAAGGCTTCCAGGAGACCTTGGAGTGGCCTTGCAGGATCTGAAGAGGGCTCCAGGAAGGCTGTGGAGGGACTATTGACAAGGTCTGGGAATGCCAGGACAAGGGGAATGGGTTTGAAGTGGCAGAGGGGAGATTGAAACTGGATGTTGGGAGGAAGTTGTTTGCAGTGAGGGTGGTGAGACACTGGCACAGGTTGCCCAGGGAGGTTGTGGAGCACAGAAGCAATGTGATCAAAGATCCCATTCTGTGCTTCTGTGCTCCACAACCTCCCTGGAGGTGTTCAAGGCCAGGTTGGATGAAGCCTTGAGTGACCTGTCCTATGGCAGGGGGTTGGAACTGGCTGATCCTTGAGGTCCCTTCAACCTTACCATTCTATGATTCCATGATTCTAAGGCTGTTTGCTGGCCCTTCAATACTTGCCTGGCACATGGCTTTGGCAGGAGTAGACCTGTCCTGATTAGGGGTGGGGAGGGCACTAAGGAGACTAAGCACAGTTGCTGTGACTCACTTGCTGGAGCTGAGCAACAGAGACCATGCCAGGCACTCTCCACTGATGTCAGGTGGCTTCCAGGCATACCTGGAAGCCATCAGGAAGGGAAAGGGTAGGATGTGCTGAGCAGCCTTGCATCATAAACCATCTTGAAATTGCCCTGGGATGGTTTGCAGAAAAATCTACCCACAGAAAATGCTTCCTCTTATAGGCTAAAATCAGCACAGACTGGGGAGAGCAGGAGCCAAGTGCCCCACAGCTCCTGCTGCACCCAGAATAGAAGGAGGGCAGGGAGGAACCTGACAGGGCCCTGAGCGACAACTGAGGAGTGCAGCAGGGCCTGGGACCTGCAGTGTGTGGCTAAGGGGCACCATGCCCACAAGAAATGACCAGGGATGAGCAAAGGGCAGGTCCACAGTGGACACTTGCCCTGCCACACAGGAGAGACAAGAGAGACCGTAGCATGCCCTTGTGGTGCCAGGAGGTTTCTGTCTCACTTCCCCATTGCCACGTGTCACTGTGATATCAGTGCTGCCATCGTAGCCACCACAGTAATAGACAGCTTCGTCCTCAGCCTGCACCCCACTGATGGTTAAGGTGCCTGTGGTGCCAGACTTGGATCCAGAGAATCGAGAAGGGATGCCCGAGGGTCTGTTGCTATTAGCAGAGATCACAGTGACAGGGGCAGTGCCAGGCACCTTCTGCTGGTACCAGCCAACATAGCTGCTGCTGCTAAGCCCCGAGCAGGAGATGGTGACAGTTTCTCCTGGGTTGGCTGACACCGAGGCTGGCTGAGACACTGCTGCCTGCACCAGGGAACCTGCAGAGGGAGAGGAGAGAACACCGCAGTCAGTCAGAGCCCCATGAGCGCAGCCCTGCCCGGGCAGAGGGACGAGACTCCTGTGCCCAAGGGCCCCTGATGGGTGCAGCCGCTGCGGTCAGGGCACCTGATCCGTGGGCGAGGACCGCGAGGAGGAGATGGACCCAGGCCATGGTGCGATGCCACCCGATCCGTACGGCCACCGCGATGGGGTTGTGCCAAGGACCTCAACGCCCTTTTAAGCCCCTGCCCATCCTGGGCACGGCCCCTCCATGCAAATGTGACGCCCCCACGCCCATGGCCAGATCCTGCCCACGTGCCTCTCCCCACCTCCCTCCCTGCTCCCCGCCCAGCCCTGGCACCCCAGCTGCAGCAGGACTGTCCTGGGATGCAGAGCAGAGCCACAGTTCGGAGCCCCCAGCCCTCCAGCAGGGACCCCTTGTCCCCAGCCTAGGCCAGGCAGCTCCAGGGCCAAAGGTTGCAGGAGGGCTCAGCTGCTAGAGGGAAAGGAGGTGTGGTGGGGCAGGCAGTGCCCACAGCTTCAGTCCCACAACACACTCTGGATGTTCCTGCCCTTCTCTGATGCATATGGGGCCTGGCAGTGCTGCCTTCACCCCTTCTCTTGCTGCAGCCACCCAGTGCCCTTCTTCCCTGGGAGGACAACTCCTGCCAGCGTGTGCTGGGGCTGAGCAGCTGGCAGCACCATGGCACAAAAGGCCCCAGGGGACCAGGAGCACACCAAGTGACACAAGAGCCAGCAAAGTGCCCATGGGCTGTGTTAGCAGGAGTGTTGCTGGCAGGCAGGGAGAGGATCCTTCCCCTTGGCTCAGTGCCCTGGGACAGAGCTCACTGCTGTGCCAGCTCTGGGCTCCCCAGCCATGGGTAGGGACAGAGCGGGACGAGGCCAACGAAGGCCTCTGAGGATGGTGAAGGACTCAGAGCATCATTTCTTCAGATGAGCTGTGCAAAAATGAGGAGGGCTAAGCCCAAGCCAGGGAGGGTCAGGAGCCTCTTACCAATGCTATAAATATCTCCTGGGGGCAGGGGAGAAGAAAGAGCCAGTCTGCTCTCAGAGATGCCCACTGCTGGCACAGGAGCCAGTGGGCACAAGCTGAAACCTGGCAAATCTCCCTGGGCACAGAAAGCCTTTCTCTGCTGCAGGGATAGTCAAACACAGTGCTGGGTTGCCCACAAAGCTGTGAAGTCTCCATCTCTGGACACGTTCAAACCCCACCTGGACCTGCTGTGGGCAACCTGAGGTAGCCAATCAGGCTTCAAGCAGTTGGTGGAACAAGACCATTCCCAGAGGCACCTCACTCCCAGGGGTTCTGGGGTTTTCCCCAGCAAGAGCTGCAGCTGAGGGCACCTGAGGGCACCAGCAGGTTTGCAGCTGTCTCTGTTTGGCTCATATCTGGGGCTAAGCTACAACAGTTGCTCTGCACCCACTGACCCCTCTCCAGCAGAGAAGGAGATCTGGCAGTACAGAAGATACATGTGTTGGAGTGGACACCAGTGTGATGGAAGGGCCCAGCTGAGCTCAGTGTCACTGAATAAACCTGGCACTGAACGCAGCAAATGTGCAGCAGTCACAAGGAATGGGAAAGCAGCCCTGGGGAGCAGAAGTAGGAGCAGGGTCACAAGGAGCCCAAATGAGATCAGGAACACAAGCAAGACACCTCCCGTCCTCAGCAACTTCCCCTGCCAAGCTGAGCATGGCACACCACAGGTCAGCTGCCCCAGGTGACTGCTAAGGGCCTGCAGCCC
The DNA here is from genome assembly GCA_013399775.1 of Semnornis frantzii. Taxonomy (NCBI): domain Eukaryota; kingdom Metazoa; phylum Chordata; class Aves; order Piciformes; family Ramphastidae; genus Semnornis; species Semnornis frantzii. Next base: position 5,468 of record VWYK01050108.1, on the reverse strand, counting down.
GTGCCTGGCCTGGCATTACACCAGGAGAGTGATTTGTGCCTTCAGTGCTGGGGGCTGCAGTAGCCCTGGTGAGCACTCGTGTCCAGCCAGCACAGCACTCCACACTTACTCATCATCCTCAGGCTCAGCTTAGACACCAGCAGTGGCTCATGTGGTTGTGGAGAGTGGCATGTTCCCAGGGCTGGACAACTCCTCCCCAGATAAGCAGGGGTGGGCACAGGGATGTAAGAGGCAGTTGAGCTGGGACACTGGGGAGTTGGACTGGGTGATCCTTTGAGGTCCCTTCCAGCCCCTGGCATTCTGTGATTCTGTGACATCAGGCACAGCCACCTGCAGCACAGGGCCGTGAGGGGCACGAACTCCACCATCCAGGGACAGCAGAGACTCCTGACAGGCCCTGTGATGGGAGGAGGTTTTTGTATCACTTCCCCATTGCTCCATGTCACTGTGCAGCATTACTGCTGCTGTCGTAGCTACCACAGTAATAGACAGCCTCGTCCTCAGCCTGCACCCCACTGATGGTTAAGGTGCCTGTGGAGCCAGACTTGGATCCAGAGAATCGTGAAGGGATGCCTGAGGGTCTGTTGCTACTACCATAGATCACAGTGAGAGGGGCAGTGCCAGGCACCTTCTGCTGGTACCAGCCATAGCCGTAGCTGCTCCCCGAGCAGGAGATGGTGACAGTTCCTCCTGGGGTGGCTGACACCGAGGCTGGTTGAGACAGAGCTGCCTGCACCAGGGAACCTGCAGAGGGAGAGGAGAGAGGGGAGAAGGTGGGGGTCAGGCAGAGCCCCAGGAGCACAGCCCTCCCCGGGCAGAGGGATGAGACCCCTGTGCCCCAAAGTCCCAGCCAAGTCCATCAAGTCTGGCCAAGGCACCTGAGCCATGGACGAGGATCGCGAAGAGCAGAGGAGCCCAGGCCATGGTGCGATGCCTCCAGATCCGTGTGCCCACGAAGATGGAGCTCTTTCCCTGACCCCGACTGCCTTTTAAGCCCCTGCCCGCCTGGGGCACAGCCCCTCCATGCAAATGTGCCCCCCTCTCCTGGTCGGACCCTGCCCATGCCGCTCTCCGCACCTCCCTCCGCTCTCCGCACCTCCCTCCGCTCCCCACCCAGCCCCAGCCGCAGGCAGCGGAGGTGCCCATCCCACCTTGCCATTGCACACACAGCGGGTACACGTCCAGAGCCCAAAGCCCACCCAACACAGAGCCCCCATCCCCAGTCTGCACTGAGAGGGTGCAGGAGAGCCAAGCTGGGGAGGCCAGAGCAGGGCAGGCAGCAGCCACAGCACCAACATCCCTCTTGTGAGTGATGGAAGGCAGAGAAACTGATGCCAGTGCTGGGAATGGAGAGAAAATCCCTTGCTCAGGCTATTGCTCTGCATGGATTTTTGGGGTCCAGTTCGGCTGTGCCATAGGGAAAGGGCTGGGAACAGGCAGGAGCCAAACTCCTGTTTCCATCCCTGCAAACTCCTCAGCTGTACTTTGTGTCCAGTGGGCACCCAGGACTTTAAGCTGGAGCAGGTGAGGAGTGTGGGGTTTGGAGCAGTGCTTGTTGAGGAGCACAGGGTAGCCCTCAGTGTTGAGGACCACAGTCCTGGCATGCCCTGCTGGCCCCAGCCCTGCCCTCCACCACGGTCCCAGGCACAGAGCTGAGGGACAAGGCCACCTGTGTTCTGGCTGCCCAGGTGGCAGCTCCTGACACCACAAAGGCAGCTGCTGTGGGACCAAAGCCCTGCCCAAAGCCTGGCTCTGTCACACACTCTTGCCACGACCCTTGTCTCCTGCCCCATCACACACAGGGGTGTGCAAGAAATGTCCCTGCCAGAAAAAAAGCTGCACCCCACTACGAAGAGCAGCTGGCACTTTTGTCTCCAGCACTAGCTCCAGTCCCAGAGTCCTGCAGCAGGATGGGCACAGGTTCAGGTTGGCAGCCCCTTGCTGTCTTTTTGGTTGTGTTGGGGCTGTGACACTTAACGTGGCTGTAGTGCCAGATCATTAAGAAGGGATGCCCGAGGGTCTCTTGGTATTGTCATAGATCACAGTGACAGGGCCAGTGCCAGGCACCTTCTGCTGGTACCAGCCAGCATAAGGGTAGCTGCTGTCAAGCCCCAAGCAGGAGATGGTGACAGTTCCTCCTGGGTTGGCTGACACCGAGGCTGGCTGAGACACTGCTGCCTGCACCAGGGAACCTGCAGAGGGAGAGGAGAGAGGGGAGAAGGAGGGGGTCAGGCAGAGCCCCAGGAGCACAGCCCTGCCTGGGCAGAGGGATGAGTACCCTGTGCCTCAAAGTCCAAGTCAAAGTCCAAGTCAAATCCATCAAGTCCATGCAGGGCAACGGATCCATGGGCGAGCACTGCAAGGAGGAGAGGGACCCAGGCCGTGGTGTGATGCCAATAGATCCATACTGGCACCATGATGGGGCTGTGCCAAGGGCCTCAAGTCCCTGGCCCTCACACCCATGGCCAGGTCCTGCCCATGTGTCTCTGCCCCCCTCTCTCTGTGCTCCCTGTCCAGCTCAGGTGCTGCAGGGTTTGTCCTCAGGCACAGAGTGGAGACACAGCTCAGAGCCCCCAACTCTTCAGCAGGGAGTTCTGTCCCCAGCCTAGGCCAAGCAGCTCCAGGGCCAAAGGATGCAGGAGAGCTCAGCTGCTGAAGGCAAGAGGGTCACAGAGGGGCAGGCAGCTCTCATAGCTCCAGTGATGGGAACGGGATGGCACTGTGCCAGCTCTGAGCACCACAGCTACGGATGGGGACAGAGGGGAGAAAGGCCTCTGAGGATAGTGAATTGATGGCTGCAACCAAGCTGGGGAGACTCAGGGGAACCTTATCCACATCATAAGTATCTTCTGGGGGCAGGAGAGAAGAGAGAGCCAGGCTCCTCTCTGAGGTATCTACTGGAAGCACAAGAGTCAGGGGGCACAGGCTGAAACAGGACATCCTGCAAGGATGGACAGACACAGTGAGGGATTGCCCTGAGAGCTGTGGAGTCTCCATGCCTGGACCTATTCCAAAGCCCCTGGGCAAGCTGTGGGCAAGCTGCTGTGCCAGCCAGGCTTAGAACAAGCCATGAGGTGAGACAAAGCTCTGAAGCACCTCACCCCTGGTGGTTCTGGGGCTTTTCCCAGCAGCCAAGGGGACCTGGGGCAGCAGTGAGCTTGTGTCTCCCACCCAGTGCTGGGAGTCACTGTGCCTGTCCTCAGCACCTCTGGCCTGGTAAGAGAGCCTCTGCCTTGGCATGGACCCCAGCCATGGGCGTCGTGGCCGTGGGGACTGGGAGGTTCCCAAGACCTGAGGCTCTAAGAGGTGTTGGGACACCAGGCACAGCCGTTAGCAGGGCAGGGCCACAGTGGGCACCTGTCCTGCCACACAGCACAGACAACAGAGACTCCTAACGGCCCCTGTGAGGGCAGGAGGTTTTGGTATCACTTCCCCATTGCTTCTTGTCACCACTGTAGCTGCCGTCCCAGTTACCACAGAAATAGACAGCCTCGTCCTCAGCCTGCACCCCACTGATGGTTAAGGTGCCTGTGGAGCCAGACAGGGATCCAGAGAATCGTGAAGGGATGCCCGAGGGTCTCCTGCTGCTCTCATAGATCACAGTGAGAGGGGCAGTGCCAGGCACCTTCTGCTGGAACCAGCCATAAACGCCGTTGCTGCTCCTCCAGCAGGTCTCAGTGGTTTGCCCCAGGGCAGCTGAGCTCAGACCAAGGGGCTGAGACAGAAACCCTCTGCCCAGCTGCAGTGCCTCAGGCTCCTGCAAGCATCTAGGTGCCCAGCCCTGCACACCCGGCATGGCTGCAGAGCCCCGGGCCAGGCTCTGCCTGCAGGGGCAGAATTGCTGCAAAGCTTTACTCAGGGAGCTCTGCAGGCTCCAGCTCCTAACGCTGTTGCAGGCTCCTCTAATACTCTTGTGGAGATTGAGCATCAGGGACAAGCCAGGCCAAGGCTTCTCCAGCACCAAGCCCTCATCAGAGGGGACACAGTCACGGCCCTGAGACACAAGGGGAAAGGCACTGGGAGGGAAAGGGGAGAGATGGCCTTGCCTCTGTGAGGGGCAGGAAGAAACAAAACCACCTTCCATGACACTCATGGGCACCACGACACCATGCCTGTGGCTCCATGGCAACATGAGATCAGCACTGCTGCCAGCTTTGCCACCACAGTGACAGCTGCAGCCTTGGCTTGGACTCTAGTGGTGGTTAAGGTTCCATGTGAACCTGAGGAGGAATTTCTTCCCTGTGAGGATGACACAGCACTGGCACAGGCTGCCCAGGGGGGCCGTGCAATCTCCCTCTCTGGAGGTATTCAAGAACCATCTGGATGTGTTCCAGTGTGACCTGCTCTGAGTGACCCTGCTCTGGCAGGGGGGCTGGACCAGATGAGCTTTCCAGGTCCCTTCCAGTCCTGGCCTTCTGTGATTCTGATATTCAGGTGGCTGTGAAGCCAGGCACAGATCCAGAGAATCATGAAGGGATGCCTGAGGGTCTGCCAGTATTAGCATAGATCACAGTGAGAGGGGCAGTGTCAGTGACCTTCTGCTGGTGCCAGCCACACCAGCTGGTACCAGCCATAGTTGCCATCTCCTCCAGAGCAGGAGATCTTGACAGTTCCTCCTGGGTTGGCTGACACCGAGGCTGGCTGAGACACTGCTGCCCTGCACCAGGGAACCTGCAGAGGGAGAAGGGAGCAGGTGGGGGTCAAGCAGAGCCCCACGAACACAGCCCTCCATAGACAGTAGAATGGGCACAGTGCTTCTCACCTCTATGATCCCAGTGCCACACAGAGACCTAGAGAAGCACACACAAAGGCCAAGACCATATCCATGGGGCTCTGTGAGGAGAGCTGGCAGAAGCCAGCCAAGGAGTGCCAAAATTGCAGAGGGGGCCAAATCAGGCACACATGAAGGAGCAGAGCCCTGCCCAGGCCAGAGGATCCCAGCAGAGAGGCAGCTCCAGCAGCAAGAGAAGGATGAGGCTGTCAGGAGCAAGAACCAGCAGGGTTGGGCACAAGACAATGCCAAGTCTGCTGCAGTGACAGCTACGAGGTGCACAGAGCCCCAGGGTCACTTCATGGCATAGTACTGCTGGCAGAAGAGGCACAATCACATCCTTGGAAACCTTGCAGACACCTTCTGCAGCCCTGCAGCCCTGCTCAGCCATGACACAGAAAGGCTAAATCCCCAAAGCTGACCTTGTTGTCCTCACTGCCACATCTCTCTGTGTCACTACACCACCATCACTGCTGCTGTCGTAGCCACCACAGTAATAGACAGCCTCGTCCTCAGCCTGCACCCCACTGATGGTTAAGGTGGCTGTGGAGCCAGACTGGGATCCAGAGAATCGAGAAGGGATCCCCGAGGGTCTCCTGTCACTCCAGTAGATCACAGTGAGAGGGGCAGTGCCAGGCACCTTCTGCTGGAACCAGCCATAGGTGCCGCTAATGCCAGAGCAGGAGATGGTGACAGT